>CM035807.1:87325691-87420750 GCA_020466095.1 Chlorops oryzae | reverse complement strand
TTTTCCCAAATTGGCGAATGCTTTTTTGCTCAAAAATGATATTGTTGCTCCTTAATGCCTTCGTATAGCCTTCGTGTAGCCCTCGTGTAGCCTTCCCGTGTAGCCTTCGTGTAGCCTTCGTGTAGACTTCGTGTAGCCTTTGTGTAGCCGTCTTGTAGCCTTCGTGTATCTCTTCCCGTATAGCCTTCGTATAGCCTTCGTATAGCCTTCGTATAGCCTTCGTATAGCCTTCGTATTTAAGCCTTCGTATAGCCTTCGTATAGCCTTCGTATAGCCTTCGTATAGCCTTCGTATAGCCTTCGTATAGCCTTCGTATAGCCTTCGTATAGCCTTCGTATAGCCTTCGTATGCCTTCGTATAGCCTTCGTATAGCCTTCGTATAGCCTTCGTATAGCTTGTGTAGCCTTCGTGTAGCCTTCGTATAGCCTTCGTGTAGCCTTCGTGTAGCCTTCGTGTTAGCCTTCGTGTGCCTTCGTGTAGCCTTCGTGTAGCCTTCGTGTAGCCTTCGTTAGCCTTCGTATAGCCTTCGTGTAGCCTTGTGTAGCCTTCGTGTAGCCTTCGTTAGCCTTCGTTAGCCTTCGTATAGCCTTCGTTAGCCTTCGTATAGCCTTCGTATAGCCTTCGTGTAGCCTTCGTTAGCCTTCGTATAGCCTTCGTATAGCCTTCCGTATAGCCTTCGTATAGCCTTCGTATAGCCTTCGTATAGCCTTCGTATAGCCTTCGTATAGCCTTCGTATAGCCTTCGTATAGCCTTCGTATAGCCTTCGTATAGCCTTCGTATAGCCTTCGTATAGCCTTCGTATAGCCTTCGTATAGCCTTCGTATAGCCTTCGTATAGCCTTCGTATAGCCTTCGTATAGCCTTCGTATAGCCTTCGTATAGCCTTCGTATAGCCTTCGTATAGCCTTCGTATAGCCTTCGTATAGCCTTCGTATAGCCTTCGTATAGCCTTCGTATAGCCTTCGTATAGCCTTCGTATAGCCTTCGTATAGCCTTCGTATAGCCTTCGTATAGCCTTCGTTAGCCTTCGTATAGCCTTCGTATAGCCTTCGTATAGCCTTCGTATAGCCTTCGTATAGCCTTCGTATAGCCTTCGTATAGCCTTCGTATAGCCTTCGTATAGCCTTCGTATAGCCTTCGTATAGCCTTCGTATAGCCTTCGTATAGCCTTCGTATAGCCTTCGTATAGCCTTCGTATAGCCTTCGTATAGCCTTCGTATAGCCTTCGTATAGCCTTCGTATAGCCTTCGTATAGCCTTCGTATAGCCTTCGTATAGCCTTCGTAGCCTTCGTATAGCCTTCGTATAGCCTTCGTATAGCCTTCGTATAGCCTTCGTATAGTACTCCATTTATATGCTTTTGAACTAGAGGCCGTAGGCAAACATGAGATAACACTTTCATATCGGAGCTCTTTCCGGTCCGACTGCTGGCTACGCACTGATGGAGCTCACGAATTGTCACGCTATTTATATGTTTTTGAACTAGAGGCCGTAGGCGAACATGAGCTAACACGTTCATATCGGAGCTCTTTCCGGTCCGACGGCCGGCTACGCACTGATCGAGCTAACGTATTGTCACGCTATTTATACTCTTTTCGAAATTGAGCAGAATGACTTTTTTGACTCAAATAAATGATATTGTGCTCCTTAATGCCTTCGTATAGCCTTCGTGTAGCCCTCGTGTAGCCTTCGTGTAGCCTTCGTGTAGCCTTCGTGTAGACTTCGTGTAGCCTTTGTGTAGCCGTCTTGTAGCCTTCGTGTATCCTTCGTATAGCCTTCGTATAGCCTTCGTATAGCCTTCGTATAGCCTTCGTATAGCCTTCGTATAGCCTTCGTATAGCCTTCGTATAGCCTTCGTATAGCCTTCGTATAGCCTTCGTATAGCCTTCGTATAGCCTTCGTATAGCCTTCGTATAGCCTTCGTATTAGCCTTCGTATAGCCTTCGTATTATAGCCTTCGTATAGCCTTCGTATAGCCTTCGTATAGCCTTCCTCGTATAGCCTTCGTATAGCCTTCGTATAGCCTTCGTATAGCCTTCGTATAGCCTTCGTATAGCCTTCGTATAGCCTTCGTATAGCCTTCGTATAGCCTTCGTATAGCCTTCGTATAGCCTTCGTATAGCCTTCGTATAGCCTTCGTATAGCCTTCGTATAGCCTTCGTATAGTACTCCATTTATATGCTTTTGAACTAGAGGCCGTAGGCAAACATGAGATAACACTTTCATATCGGAGCTCTTTCCGGTCCGACTGCTGGCTACGCACTGATGGAGCTCACGAATTGTCACGCTATTTATATGTTTTTGAACTAGAGGCCGTAGGCGAACATGAGCAAACACGTTCATATCTGAGCTCTTTCCGGTCCGACGGCCGGCTACGCACTGATCGAGCTAACGTATTGTCACGCTATTTATACTCTTTTCGAAATTGAGCAGAATGACTTTTTGACTCAAATAAATGATATTGTGCTCCTTAATGCCTTCGTATAGCCTTCGCGTAGCCTTCGTGTAGCCCTCGTGTAGCCTTCGTGTAGCCTTCGTGTAGCCTTCGTGTAGCCTTCGTATAGCCTTCGTATAGCCTTCGTATAGCCTTCGTATACCCTTCGTATAGCCTTCGTATAGCCTTCGTATAGCCTTCGTATAGCCTTCGTTTAGCCTTCGTATAGCCTTCGACTGCGCTGCTGCTGCGCTGCGACTGCGCTGCTACTGCGCTGCGACTGCGCTGCTACTGCGCTGCGACTGCGCTTCGACTGCGCTGCGACTGCGCTGCGACTGCGCTGCTACTGCGCTTCGACTGCGCTGCGACTGCGCTGCTACTGCGCTGCGACTGCGCTGCTACTGCGCTGCGACTGCGCTGCTACTGCGCTGCGACTGCGCTGCTACTGCTCTGCGACTGCGCTGCTACTGCGCTGCGACTGCGCTTCTACTGCGCTTCTACTGCGCTGCTAGCTGCGCTGCGACTGCGCTGCTACTGCGCTGCGACTGCGCTGCGACTGCGCTGCGACTGCGCTGCTACTGCGTCTGCGACTGCGCTGCGACTGCGCTGCGTACTGCGCTGCGACTGCGCTGCGACTGCGTGCTCTGCGCTGCACTGCGCTGCTACTGCGCTGCTACTGCGCTGCGACTGCGCTGCGACTGCGCTGCGACTGCGCTGCTACTGCGCTGCTACTGCGCTGCGACTGCGCTGCTACTGCGCTGCTACTGCGCTGCTACTGCGCTGCTACTGCGCTGCTGACTGCGCTGCGACTGCGCTGCTACTGCGCTGCTACTGCGCTGCTACTGCGCTGCGACTGCGCTGCTACTGCGCTGCTGACTGCGCTGCTACTGCGCTGCGACTGCGCTGCTACTGCGCTGCTACTGCGCTGCGACTGCGCTGACTGCGCTGCTACTGCGCTGCACTGCGCTGCTACTGCGCTGCACTGCGCTGCTACTGCGCTGCTACTGCGCTGCTACTGCGCTGCGTACTGCGCTGCTACTGCGCTGCTACTGCGCTGCTACTGCGCTGCTACTGCGCTGCTACTGCGCTGCGACTGCGCTGCTACTGCGCTTGCTACGCTGCGCTGCTGACTGCGCTGCGCTGCTGACTGCGCTGCTACTGCGCTGCCTGCCTGACTGCGCTGCTACTGCGCTTCGACTGCGCTGCGTACTGCGCTGCTACTGCGCTGCGACTGCGACTGCTGCGCTGCTACTGCGCTGCGACTGCGCTGCTACTGCGCTGCTACTGCGTGCGATGCCTGCTACTGCGCTTCGACTGCGCTGCTTAAACGCTGCTACTGCGCTGCTACTGCGCTGCGACTGCGATTGCGCTGCGACTACGCTGCAACTGCGCTGCTACTGCGCTGCGCCGCGACTGCGTTGCGGCTGCACTGCTACTGCGCTGCGACTGCGCTGCTAATATTAATTTTAAATATTAACTTTAAATATTAAATTTAAATATTAATTTTAAATATTATTTTTTAATATTTAATATAAATATTAAATTTAAATATTTTAATATAAATATTAAATTTAAATATTAATTTTAAATATTAATATTAAATATTAAATTTAAATATAAGTTTTTAAATATTAATTTTAAAATATTAATTTTAAAAATTACTTTTAAATATTAAATTTAAATATTAAATTTAAATATTAATTTTAAATATTAGTTTTAAATATTAATTTTAAATATTTATTTTATCTATATATATTAATTTTAAATATTAATTTTATATATTTATTTTTAATATTTATTTTAAATATTAATTGTAAATATTATTTTTAAATATTGAATTAAATATTTATTTTAAATATTAATTTAAAGATTAGTTTTAAATACTTATTTGTTTTAAATATTTGATTACAATATAAATTTTATATATTAATTTTAAATTTAATTTTAAATACTATTTTTAGATATTAGTTTAAAAGATTAATTTTAAATATTACTTTAAAATATTTATTTTTATTATAAATTTTAAATATTGATTTTAAATATTAATTTAAAATATAAATTTTTAATATTAATTTTAAATAATAATTTTAAATATTAATTTTCAATATTAATTTTGGCTAAAGTTTACTTGACGGGCGTTTCTGGGACTTTGCCCATATTTGGTACATAGACGAAGAATGACCTCCTGATTCCAAATCTGCAATCAGAATTTAGAGTCGCATCTAGTTTAGAAATATTTATGAGAAATGTATACAAACTCATTTACAGCTACTACGTAGCGCTGCCAGACTTCATATTGTTAATGTTACTAGCAAATAGTATTTTTTAGGCGTTTGCATTTTAGATAATTATGTCGCGTCCGTAACCATTATGTCGCGTCCGTTACCACCAATTGTCGCAATTTTGGGGAATTTGTCCAATATGTAAGAACCACAAAATTGTTTTGCAAAAATCGCGCGATATTTATTTTCAATATTAGTTTTAAATATTAGTTTAAAAGATTAATTTTAATTATTAATTTTAAATAGTTTTTTTAAATATTAATTTTAAATATTAATTTTAAATATTTTTTTAAATATTAATTTTAAATATTAGTTTTAAATATAAATTTTAAATATTAAATTTAAATATTAATTTTAAATATTAATTTTAAATATTAGTTTTAAATATAAATTTTAAATATTAATTTTAAATGTTAATTTTAAATATAAAGCTCGCGCCCACAATGAATTCATACACAACCGTATCGTATGCTGTCCCAGCGGCGGTGACACTTTGTATGACATTTGTACATAAGTTGTACAGTGAATTCACCGGTGACATTGTCATGCTAAGGGGTGCGATGGCAAAAAAAAAGCATTTGAGAGCAGCAACATCGCTCTTTTCTCCTTAAATGTCAATTTATTGAAACCAGTTTTGATAACTTCTCTTCTTTGTCCTCTCTTTGGTTATTTCGCAATTTAAAAAAAATCTATTTTGAAAAACTTATGTTCGCCTCAGCCAGGGATCAAACCAGCGATCTTCGGATTATGAGTCGAGCACTCATCTTCCACGCCACTTCATGCTAACGTTCAACTGACACTAAAACCTTATTTAAATTTCAATAGCCAATGAGGTTCAAGCACGTGAACAGCATCCCTCCACGATGATATGTCCTACAAGATGTCATGCATGACAATATCATCCATATGTCACCGATGACATCACTCATCAAATTGTCATGCAGGAGATAATTTTCTGCTGGGGCCTCTAATTGATTTGTTCATGGTTGCGAAAATTATATTGCATAGTTCGTATGCATTAGACCATGTGAAGCCAGGCGACATCTGTCCTTATTGAAAAGTTTTGAAAAGCTGATTAATTTTAAAACGAAGTCTCTTCATAGTGTGCTTGATTCTATGAAAAATTCCCATTCAAATGATTGGTGGATTGGAAAACTTGAAAGTAGTTCTCATTTTGATCATGCGAGCTTTTTAAATTGGGGCTTAAGGAGTTATTCTCGCGTTAAGGTAGAAATTTGGGAGTGATTGGAAAATATTTTTTAGGAATTTTTTTTAATACAAAAAAGTTCAATAATTTGCATTTTATCATATGTATGTATGGGCAACAGAAAATATTTAATTAAGTTCTTTTTGTATGCATATGCATTAGACCGGTTCAAAAATGTATGGGGAAAATCATGTGTATTTTTCTTCGGTGCGCGTCCATTTTCTGAAAGGTCTACCCCTAATGAGAAGAAAAATATTTCAAGACCCCAAAAATTTTGACCCCTAGGTGTGGCACAAATCGTTTGAAGGTCATTTTTGAGCTATTTATGACTTAAAACCTTTTGAATAATGTGTTGTCCAAACAAAAACACATATGGATAATTTTTCGATGGCAGATTATTAACAATAATCTAAATAATTTTTGGGTTTTCACCATTTTTGTTGAAAAACCTTTTTTCGTTATTTTTGGCGGAATTTTTCGTGTGAAATTTAGCGAACATTATCTTTTTTCTACATCAAATATTTTTCTTATTTTGTTCTAGCAAAAAAAAAGATAGCATTTTTGTATTTTTGCGCGAAGATTACCCTTTCTTACGCTATATATAGTTGCACAGTTTTTGGATCATGAAATTATAAAAAAAAAACTACAAGCACTTATTTTTTTGGTGTTTAGGTTTACATTGCATTGTAAGGAAATTCGCATTGAACTCAATAAAAAAAAGTAAGTTCCCAGAAATAATGGTTTTGCATTTGCAGCGTATTCTTCGTTTGAAAACTTCATTGCGAGTGCGAATAAATATAAACAGAAACATAAACTCAAAACATTTTCTATTATAAAATATTCAAAAGAATACCTACTCAGATTTTGAATTTTTTATTTTAAAGAAGTAGTTTTTTGAAAATACTCAAAATTGTTTTAAAAGGCTCAAAAATGCATTGAAAAGTTCAGTTTTTTTAAAGTGCCATATCTCCTAAACGGTACCACTTAGATAGGTGGTGTAAAAGCAAAAAATACTCCTCTTTAATCGAGCTATTGAGGGTTTCATTTTGTACACTTTTTCCCGGGACACCCTGTATTAGAAATATTTTTTTTTTTACATTTTTCATAACCAAAGCTCGGATTTTGTTGCATTTATAAATTTAAAGCATCCTTTATGGAGTAAACATTTTGTTCCACTCACATAAAGTTAAGATTCAAATCGAGTTTTAACTTCAATATAAATTTTTTTGAAGTTAGAAAAGCGGTTTGAAGTTCAACTTCACTAACATATTCGCAAAATGTTGGTAAGAAAAATTTTGCCCCATAAAGTATGCTTTAATTTATAGATGCAATAAAACCCGAGCCCTGTTTATAGTTTATACCTAAATATATTTTTTTTAAATTAAAGTAGGGATAAAAAAACATTAGGTGACTTGTCAAAGCGATAGCGGCTGTTCGGGTTGCCCGAAATACAAAAATCAATTGGATTATTGTTAAGTAGGTCTGTCGTTATCGTTCCTACCAGAATTAATTATAGAATAATTTAATAGCAATCAGCCAACGTTTGTTTCATCTTTCTATCTGAATTATTTTTTGAAAGGATTTATCAATGATATCTCAAGAAAACTTCGCAACAGGAACCTAAAAATCGATTCCTAGGGTGTTTTGGAAAACATTCTTTATCGTTTAGTTACTTTCGATTTTGATTCAGCAAAAACGTTGAACGTACTTTTTTCTTTACAGGGAAAATTCACATCAAAGTCCGATGTGTGGTCATTTGCGGTTACAATGTGGGAAATATTGACTTTTGCTCGTGAGCAACCCTACGAGCACATGACTGATGAAAAAGTTATCGAAAATATTGGACATATCTATCAGGATAATAAACTATATGTAAGTCTCGGCCATTTTGCAAAAAAAAAAACTGATTTAAACAATTTTAAAATGATGGGATCCTTAACCATTAAACGCATAAGGACAAACTTCTTCCCGCATATATTCAACAATTTTCGCCAATGTTTTCATTAGTTAATACTCAAAATCGTTGAAATTATGAAGCAATGAATTTGTTCCTCACGCGTTAAAGGTTTAAAGGAAAGCCCGTGATTGTGATCAAATCGTGATTGAATTTGCCAATGATCGTTTTAAAGTAACAATTTGTGTATGATCTAAGTTTTAAAAAATTCTTGATATTCAAATATTTTTTTTGTTGTTGTTTTGTTAGGAACTCTTATCGATGCCACCAAATTGTCCGCGTGAAATTTACGATCTTATGTGTGAGTGCTGGCAGCGAAATGATGCCAATCGTCCCAATTTCCGGGAGATTCATCTGTTTTTGCAGCGCAAGAATTTAGGCTTCAAGCCAAGTGCAGCGACATTACACTATTAAGAGGCAGATAGAGAGAGAGAGAGAGAGAGAGAGAGAGAGAGCAACACAGAAATCATTACCAACGATATTTTTTAGACATTTTTGCGCAATGCACTTCTCTAGTTTTACACTCAAAGAAGAAAATTAAAGCAGCGAATTTATTAAGCAAAAAAAAAACCAACACAAAACAAAAACAAAGTCAAAAAGCAAAAATTTAATTTAAATATATAAACTATTTAACCAAAAGCATGTTAAAAAAATAAACAAAACGAAAAATTCTTAAATTAAGTGGAACTAAAATCGTAGTGCAATAAGAATTTAGCTTTTAGATAAAATTTGTAAATTTTTTCTAAAAATGAAAGCGAATACACATCACTAGCTGTCTACGCATTAGAATTACGTAAATTATCAAAATAATATCCGTACACATAATTTTAGATTTAGAACTTTTTATCGGTATCGTAAGTGAAGCATTGATTGTTCTCTCTTTAAGTCTGTAACTTAATTTACGTTCGAGTGCGTAAAACTCTGCTTCGAAAATAATTGCTTAACGTTTCTTCAATGTCGATATTATTCAGTAGGTTAGTTAATTATTTCATTAAATGACTTAAGAGCTTTTGTTATGTCTTTCGAATTATCGTTTCGAAAGATAATTTCCTTTTCAAGTAGTTTTAATTGATTTTAAATGCATTTCAAATGTTTATTATAGTTTCATCAAAATATTCCACAATCATACTGATATCAATGTGAGTGATTCATGTACGCATACATATATACATACATACATAGATGTGTAAGTAATTGAAAAGGAAACATATTGAAAGTCCATTTTACATATTACGGATTCACGAGTCAATTATGGCACGTGGCTAAACCAGCTCAGAACTGAATACTTCAGGCAACCTATTGCGATTCAATATTGTGAATTGGCGGAATTTGTTTCCACATAAGAAAACCAAAAACAAAAAAAAAAATGTTAACCTCACTAAAGTATCATATGTAAAAAGTAAACTATTTCAATGTACTTGCGTGTATTCACAGTCAAAGTGTCTGGTTTTCATACTGGTCTTAAAAGCAAAAAAAAACAACGAGGCAGGCATTCAGTGAGTGTCCTTATATCAGCTGATGGTGTTATACCCTAAACAGATTACATAAATCCAAAACTGAAAGCGTGAATTAGCCGATTTTTGTCTGGCAGCTCTAAGAAAAAACTACCAGAGGTTATGGTATCCCAGCCGGACATTATCGCATGCATGAAAAAATCATTAATGCAGAAGAAGTGAAGCATTCATATGTAAAGAGGCCAATTGGTGCTTTTTCGAATGATCACCTAGTGAAAATATCACAGAAGCAGGAGCACGTTGCAACAGACTCTTCTTCAAATGAAATTTTCATTTGAAAGAGGGTTGTATACTCCTATTTTTAATGAAGATCCTATGAAATTGTTATGAAAAGATGTTTTTCAATCTGTGCGCTACAATTCTCAAAAGTTTTATCATTTTGTTGAACTTAAGATGTTTTAAGAATTTAAACTCTCAAGTCTTTCCAAAGGCACTGATGTGTCACAGCCACGAAGTGACGAAATATGACCATATCCGCCAAGTTTTTTAAATATTCTTTTTATTCTCCTCTCAGGTCCCCGCGGCGTATATTATTTTTTCGAATTCTCATTCGCGTTGGTACCATATATTTTTTTTCCAAACGATATTTTCATTCATCGTTGCTAGAGCTGGAGAACTATCGAAATTTGCTACCATTGATAGTCTGAACCAACGATAGTATCGATAGCCCTATCGGAAGTTACATTTTAAAATTTCAACTCAATTTTCCATTTTTTATTTGGCTTTTTTTTTGGCTTTCTCATGCCCAAGAGTAAAATTACTCAATAACCAATTCAAAGCGTGCAAACATATCAAATAATCGAAGTCACTGATAACTTATCAGTGATAATTTAAAGCTAAAAGTGCAACTCTAAAATTTGCCGGACCTTTTGCACATCTCAAAATTGGTTTTTTATACATACAACAAAGTTTGGCTTTTTTAGTCAAATTAGTTAGTTTTTTGAATTGATTCTATACATATATTTTAATAAGTGGCAACCGTGCTGTCTGCTGATTGCAAGAAGGTAATGCCCATTGACAGACGGGAAACCTACTTTTGTGATTTTCCTTGGCGCTTTTTAATTTCGTATTTCAGCTGTAATCTGTTTAGGGTATTAAACATAAGCACATATAACCATATACATATGTCACTCTCAAAGATATTGCGCGGGATGTTTCGCACCAGTTAGAAAGAGATGTTACTTGAAAAAAGCCAAAATGGAAACGGCTCCTGAGTGGTATACATATATAGTTATATATGAACTTAAGTTTTTACGCAAAATCTTCCCTTCCTTACAGATCTTTTCCCATGCTTACTTCTTTTGGTTGCGTACGGTGGATGCTACCAATGAAGCTTTATGGTGCTTCCTTCAGAGAAATGGTTGTTTCAGACCTTTAGGTGATATATGTATACTCATTTTAAAAATTATAGAAGAATAATGCCAGTATCCGGTCTTTGATCAACTAGGACCTTAATAATACAATGGACGGTAAAAAATACCGCTTCAGCCCGATTCTAAATAAATATTTCTCGAGAATTTTATTCACACGGAAAATTGAAGTGTTCTAAGCGTCATTTAAAGGAATAATGTGATATTTGCTTAAACGTTTTTAAAATTCCTGCTCCTCTACATTCACTTTTCCATACGTTTAGAGCAGGAGAATTTTTTCATTACCACTGGCAAAATATTCCCAATAATTTTTAGAGTCGGGCTGTTTATAACGAGGCACTTAAAATTTATTCAATTTTTTCAAATATTCAGTAAAAAAAAAAAAATATGCCGCATTTAGTTGAGATGCCAGCCTACAAAGCAAAAGGCTCCGGCTCAACTCCCAGCTGAGGTCGTGGATGTTTGTGTCGTTTTTTTCAGTTTCTGTTGTGTTTTTGTTTCCCATTATTCCATGGGCCCATGTGAGGACCAAGTGTGTCACTCTTAATGGTGGCAGCCACAATATCCTTACTTTAATAATTGCCATCAAATACGAGCTATGAACTATGATCAACTATGATTCAATACGTGTAACACTGCCACCTCTCTTCGAAGACTTTTATGCCAGAAAAAACTGTGAATATCATTAAATCATATAAATATATATATAAAATTAGATGTGTGTACCTACTTCAACCTCCTGACCTGTCTCTAAGCATACTCAGAAAATACAGTTTACCAAATTATGATATCATCAAATGTCTACTCATGTACATAAAGCTATTTAAAAAGAGAGAAATTTCAGAGTTTATCTAATATAAGAAGGCTTGCTAAGATTTTTACTTTTTGTTTTGTACAATACGCTCTTAGAACATAAACAAATACTACCCTCACTCTATATATACACGAACTCAACAAACTTTAAGCTTATGAGAACTCGACGATGGAAACCTGCATAGAAAATGTTTTTGACAATAAGGAAATTTTTGGAAATTAAATTTTATTGAAGGACATTTTGATTTAATTTATATCCTTATTTTTCCTTCAATTGAGTTACTCATGAGCCACTGAACCGAGTACTAATCGGTACTATTATTGGCTTGTACTTAATTTTAAAAAACAAAGTCCTAATGACCCATCCTCATGGGTCCAATCGGAAAAGAAGAATATTTTTTTCAAGGTCATTTAAATTGCGTTGAGTTTAAAATTATTTTCTTTTTAAATTTGTTTGAATGGAAATATTATTTTTTATGCTTTTAAACATAAAAAAAAAAATAAATTCTCTTTAAATTGTGTCAATTAAAACTATACGTTCATGAGTGTTTAAAGAAAAGAAAAAACCTTTAAAAAAAAGTACTTATAAACAATAATTAGAAAGAAAAATCACTTAACTTAAAATAACTTAGTCCCTCGTGCCTTCTCCGCTCTCGTTAATCACACTTTCTTTCCCTTTTAGCCCTCCCTATTTTCCTTTATTATCGTACACAACACAAATTAATATTAAAGCTTTAAAATTAAAAGGTTTCGCAAGAGTGTATAACTAAAAATGAATTTTATTTCGCAATCCTGTGTGAAAACGTATTTAAATGTAATGTATGGATGTCGTTATCGTACTTCGCTACACTTGAATTCTAATTATGATGATATTATGTATACATGCAATTGATATACATATATGTATGTGCTATAATATAACATATTGATGCGCTTTGAAATGTGTAACGAATATTTAGTGTATTTAAATTAAGTTTTCGTAAGAAATATTTTGTATCATATATAATTGTTTCGAATTACTCAATTTGTGTGCAATAATTTAAGGATAATGGAAAATTGTTTCTACTGCTTAAGGTGAGCCTAAAAAACCCTTCACTAAATAATTGTAATTACACGTTTTCATGCAGAAAATTAATAAGAATTTTCAAGCGAAGATGTAATGTTATATTAAAATAGTCATTTTGATGTTGGCAGTCCTATCTGTGCATCTAAAGAATGGCCAAATTTGCCACACTAAGTCGCAGTGCTGCCAGCATGATGTAAAATCTTTTCTCTTAGAGACTTCAAAAAAAAAACTCCCTGTTCTCTATTTTCTATAGGAAAATATGCTAATTAAAATTGCTCTTTAGAACTTTTGAAGCACGATTTTTCGACGAGAAAATCCAAAAGGGTCTCTCATAACTTTTCCCTTCCCCTTTTAATAGATTTCAACGGACTTTCCAAAACTTTGAGTGAAATTTAAATTCCTTTATTCGTTTCTATCCTTAATTGGTGCATTATTTCATAGTTATTTGCAGAATTATATATCCTGTCGCGCTTCTCCGATAAAGGTTCAACATTGGGATGCTCAAGCCTAGCTTTCTATTAAATTGACCTTTTCTGATAAACTCTACTCTGCCGATTCGGCCTCTGTGCCGTAGTTGGCTCAGATGCCAACTTACGAAGCGAGAGGCCCTGGATTCGACTCCCAGCTGAGGTAGTGAATGTTGTTTAGTTTTTCTGTTCCTTTTTCTTCGGTTTACCAATTTTCGTGGTATCACAAAGGGCCCATGATGAGGCCCCAGTGTGTTAACCATCATGGTGGCAGCCACATTAACCTAACCTAACCTCCTATGGCAATCCGTGAAACTTTTTGCCGGTCGCAGTAGTAATAAACATTTTGTAAATGAAATAGTATTTGAATAAAAAAAAATTGTAGCGTAAGATTTTTCGTTTACTTAAATTAGTCCTTTTCGCTTTTTCTTTTAAAATTCGGTCGTTTCGCTTACAACGAAATTCAAAAAAATTATTAAGGAAATTTAAGAAATTGCTTTTAAAAAAAATTTAGCATGGAGGACACCTTTAAGCTTATGTCCCATGAAAGAATACGTTAAATTTTTTCATATTAAATACTGCTCCCTTGATAAGTGTAACTGTGTTTCTGTATTTTAAACCCAAACCGATTTTTGCAAAATTATCAAACGAATTATTTAATTATTTTAATAATTGCATGCGAAAGTTATAAACATCTGTAAATTATTATACAAAATAAAGAAGAGTTGAGCACAATCATGTTTAAAGGCAAAAAAAAATAAAAATAAAAATAAAAATAATAAAGACAAGAAATTGTAATAAATTCTGAATAAAAGACACTTTCACAACTTTCTTTAAAAAAAAAAAAACTTTTTTGCCTTAAAATTCAAAAAATCGAATATAACATTTAGCGGGCCATCCACTTCTTTTTTAAAAGGATAAGAAAGAAAAACAATATTTCAATATTAGCCACTGATCTCTTTGGAATTACGAGGACTCGTCTCGAAATGCTTTTACCACTCAAATGAAATAAAATCGCAGCAGACAAACCTAAATCGTACACACGAAAACATGGTGCAAACAAATTTTTTATTGAAAGTAGTGAGTCTCAGGGGGATATACATAGCTGGGATAAAAATATGTTCCAATTCGCAGGACATGCCGCTCTTCATCCCACTCCTATCGTTCGCATCACGAAATGCAGTGTGTCTGAGATAGAGCGCTTCCAATTGGAGTTTAGTATGTAGTTCCACCCAATCACTCCACCCAAAAATATAAGTAAAACACACGCAACTCTACTCAGCTGCGTCCTGACAATCGCCCTTATCGGGGGTGCAAAACTACCGTGGCCAATTTTCATCTTCATGCAACCATGCGACCGACGAGCAACGAACGCACATGACGACGAATCGTCGAAGGGGCGCGGGGCGCGGGGGCTCTGAAATTCAACCTTTGGCAGCGAGTTCGTCACAAGAAATTCCCATAAGTGTTAAAATGGGATTACGACTGTTGCTTGGTTGCCTCATTTTACTGCGGGTCTTAACGCCTTAAGACAGGCTTTCGAAAATTTCTCTTCCTTTCGTTCGCAACAGTCCATTGCATTCTTTTCACAATTGTTGCTGTTCGTTCGTGTTCTTCTTTCGGTTTACTTATGTTTGTTTTTACAAGACATAAAAAATGATGTCGAATTAACGTTGTGTATGTGTGTGTGTGTGAGAGAAGTGTGAGAGAAACGTACAGAGAGAATTCCGAATTTAATTGAAATAAAGTCGGAGGAAATGCGTAAAAATTATGACCAGACAAGCGTAATGTGACATGCCGTTTGCGATGCGGAAGGGGGTTGGATCAAGGGCTAGGTCTGATATTTTGTGCGGGTGCTTTTCTTTTATGAAATATTCCAATATGAGCCGCATCGAGGTATGGACGTGCTCTGCACTTGTTTGACATTTGCGGCATTATCTGATTGATGAATGAAAAGGCGCTTCAAGTGAGAAGAAAAAATGCATTACAAAAAATTTATGCACTTTCAATAAGCAAATTGAAAAGGATATTTTCTTCAAAACACTCATCGAATGTGGCTATGGCCTTCACAATTTTTCGAGTAGTTCATTTAATTTCGATGAATTTAAGGTTTTCCTAACATTTAATAGAATCTCTAGGCTCCACTTAGGGATAACGAAATACATCTCCATCATCATAGTTATCATCATCAAAATTTTTCTTCTCTTCCCCGGCCTTAAAATCGAGAATTTGCAACAATTTTTCCCTTTAACATTTGCGATTCTTTTTATGTCCTTTAAATAGCTCGCTTTAACTCATGTATTCATTGTATCTTCGTGACCTATTTCTCCATATCTATATCTTCATATGATACTTGACTTTCCTTTGATGTTCTTCTTACTCCCATGTGTTCATATTTTTCTTTCCTTTTGCTTTGTTTTTATTTTTTCTCCAACTCAAGTCAATCCGAAGGCCTCGAAAGAAAGGAAGGAAGCCTATTGTATTTTGTGTAAGATTTTCTAAGCTTCATAGATGATGCGCCTTTTCCACAGGGACAGTCGTATGTGGGCTAGCTAGAGACAATACAACGTCTTCCTGCCTGCCGTTTGTAAATCAAAGATTGCGCTGGGATTTCGCTTTTTTTTTGTTTTTTCTTCTCGTTTTTTTTTTTCGTTTCTTCCCTTTCGCAAATATGTATGAAGGACGCTTTGTTTTTTCTTTCTTTTGGGAAAAGCTCTTTCGGCTTATGTTTTTAGCCTGCGTAGTTGGTTTTATCTCAGCCCAATATCTATGATTTGGATTGGGAGTCAGTAATGGGGTTAACGCTAGAAATTGATAACGACGGCAAGTTAATAAGAACGAATGGCATCGAATGAGGGGTGTTCCAAATAACCGTCTGGGGGTGAAAGTCAACACGCCGCGGCGCGCCGCTGGCAGTTCTCTTCACTGTGAACTGAATTCAAGAAGTTACGCAAAAAAATTCAATTTCCTTAAAGCCTTTGCGATTGTAAGGGGATCAGTGTTGTTTTTCTTTGCCTTTCCCTCGGTCCATTTTTTCGTTTTTGTTTTCTTTTATGGAAGACTGCAAAACCGCAATCGGATTTAAGGAATTCGAAATTGAAATCTCGCGCCATTGAAACTCTATTTGATCTTAATTCAAATGATTTGTCGTTCAATGAATGGGAAGGTCGGACGATTGAAGCATTTAAATAGAAGAAGAAGTTGGAATTTTCCCTCGATTTCGGTGAAGTTTTGAGAAAAAATATGTACCCTACATACGCTGGGTGTAAAAAAAAGTACAAAAATATAATCCCATTTCGTTCGTAATTAGAAAAGAAACTCGATAGTGGCGAAAAGAATAAAAATAGGCATAGAAGCGTTTTGTATACGAAATAACGAACTTTAAAAAAACACTGGAAAATGGCTTCAATTAGATTGCATCCTTATTTATCCTTTAATTAAACCGAACTTCATTATTTTTTCCTCAAATGCTTTTCCAAAGATTTGCTCTAACTTATGTCTTTCATTATCACAAGTACAAAGACCTCAACAAGGATTAAATTTTTAATTTAAAGGCTTTGCGGATTCCACACAAATTTATCCTTCGATATGGAATGAAAAGGAAAAAGAGAAATTCAATTCTAAAATATTTATTTTATTCTAATTCTTTTTTTCTTACATCAGCAAATGTGTTTGGCTAGATGAACAATTAATCATTTAAATAAATTTTAGAGCTCGAAAAAGAAAATCTTCTAAATCAATAAAGGACCGAGAATTATTTAATTTTTCTTTTTCCTTTTTTTTTTGCCCTCGAACTATCGAAGCTATAGAAAAGGACGTGTGCAACAGTGTTCTGATAATGTCTTTAGGAAAACGATTTTCCAACACTTTGAACTCTTCGCGTTGCTCTAGCAATGCTTCACCCAGACGAAACTGTGCTACACAACCCACCCTGTAGTAAACAGTTGGGCAAATATCTGAAAAGAACTAGTATTTTTACCAGAACTAGAAGAACCAGTGCAATTTTTGGACAAGCTTCCACCATAAGTATGCTCAAGTGATAATTGGAATAATCGTATCCGTTCATCAAAGTTGAACTACAAGTCAATCGATAGTGACTGAACATAAGTGCTTCTTCCCATTATATTACTTAAGGAAAAGATCAACGATTCTGGTACCTTTTTTCCATAAACGGCACTAGTATTAAACTGGTGCAAATTTACGCAATTGCCTATAAAAGTAAGTACTAGAATAATTCTGGTGTCTACTGTACTATAGTGCTTTCCTGTACAGATGTTATACTGATTTTCTACTGAATTTTATATGGGCGATGGGATAGAAAAGAACTAGTACTGGTGGCTTTCGAACTAGTAAAGTACTAGTACAGCACTAGTTGAAATGTCTGCAGGGCAACTTTTTCGGCTACACAAGCGAAGCTCAACGGCGGGAGCATTGTTGAACGCAAAATGAGCATTTGATCCTTTTTATATCCATGCTGTTTGTCAAAACAGATGAGGTTCCACCAGGACCGACGTACAAAAAACGTAACGTTGAATGTGTGCGAAAGTCTCATTATTATTTTGAAATTACTTACATTTCATTTCTCATTTTATTGCATGTGCTCCTCCGGCGGACGAATCTTTTCGAGTCCTAGCTTGTTGCTGCCGCCACTAAGGATGATGCTGCTGCTGCTGCTGCTACTATTGCTTCTGGTTGGTATTGCACTGGCTCGTACTGCCAGACGTTTTGGTGGCCCATGATTCGTGGATTCGAACGTTCTGTAGTGCTTGGAATGAGACACTTTTACGAAATTAATCAAATGGAGCCCAGCTGTGCATTTGTAATTGTGGCTGTTTTGTGCCGCAAGCCTGCCTCTGTTGCTGGCGTTACTTGAGGTGTATTTTCCAGTTTTTACCCCCCATTCTGTTCCAACTGCACTCACATCCATATATGGAAAATATAGATCCCAGGAATGGGATAGAAAATTCTTGATATTTGCACTTGCTCTGTGGAATAAAAAACCCTTCTCATTTTTCAATGCCTCTATAGAGTCTATACATACATACATAGGTAGGGGAAATATTCGAGAGTAGAGAAGCATTTTAATTATTTATTTTTTGGTTCATTGAAAAGGCAACTAACTTAATACATGTAACGGAAAACGGAGATTATGCAATTAAAAAGTTAAATGAAATTAAAGAAATTTATTTTTATTAGCCTTTTTTAGGCCGGAAAATGTTCAATTTGCTCCGTTTCGGGACTAAGTTTTCGGGGTCGGTTTTTTATGACTTCAAAATCGAAAAGAAAAAAAATCGTAAAAGGATATTACTTGTGTTGACTCCTATTTCTCAAATAAGGGTTGTTAGGATTCAATATATTTAAAAAAAAACAATACTGAAATTTTCAATTAAAGCATTAAAAGTTCCAAGGCTTTATAGAACAGGCAATAATTTAGTTGGGGTCCAAATTTCATTATTTAACACTAGAAAAGCATACATTTCTCTATCAATTGGAGAAGTTTACTTCGTTCGAAGGATTTTAAAATACAGTTTTCATTAGCGATTCCATCTCTTCTCAAAGGAAAATTGCTTTTAAAGCTTCGTAAAGTACCACATTTCCGTAATTACAATATCTGAATGAGATGTTCCCTTTCTTTTTTTTTGCATCATTTTCAAAAGGAAAAACCCATCACGTTTGCTACTTTTCCTTCAAAAACGTTCCAGAGCACTTCAACTTTAATAACAGCTTTCGAAAAAAAAAAAAAAAAACGACAACGTAGATGTCCTCCCTAAGTCAGTAGGTACCAGGTGAGAATGGCAAGCAAGGACAAGCAAGATAATTGAAGTAATTATTCTTCGCGCTCTCTAATGTCGCTTAAAACAGAACCAGACAGAAAAGTAAGTAGAAAGAAAAGATAAAAAATTAAAAAAAATATAAGAAAAACGAAAAAACCTTTAGGCGGAGAAAAAATTATTCGAATTTGGAACGCATTCTATTTATATTTGATGCTAAGAGTACAATGTCACCCACGTTGGACAATTTTATCTCGCAGTTTTGTAAACAAGACATCCCATTGTCGCGGCATGACACCAAGCGCTTTCCATTTGCACGCGTCCACTTTGGTTCATCGTTAAATCTTTAAACAGATGCGGCCGCAAAATGTTGGACTTCTTTCACTGCGACCATTTTCCGGCTATCGTCTATACATATATATATATATATATATATATATATATTTAGTCCATTGCACTGTCATAGTTACCGGCTTCAGATCAAGTCACAGGCTCAACTGCCAATTTGGCTTAAATTATGCTACGCGCCCGAAATACGGTGATGCCTAATCCTGACGGATGCTACGAATTTATTGTCGTTACTGGCAATGGACGTAGCAACCAGGCGCGCCCCATCAACTGTGAAAACTTGTATTTGGGGATTTGGAATGGCTAACGAAATTTGCTCTCGCAGGGATACTTGTCGTTTCGTAATTATGTGCGGTTGGCTTCCCGGAATGTGGACTTAGCGGATACGAATTGATGCTAATTGAAAAAACAATCGCCCCGCAACAGTCGGGAATGTCTCGGATTTTCTAAGATGAACTGAAATGGTCATATTAACGTGAAAGAGGAAAGATTATCTTGAGTAACCTTCGTACAGAATTTGTCCGGGTTAAACTTTTTGTAAGTCCACGCAGTGACTAGTGGTACTTATGCAGCTTCGTAAATGCACCGAGAGAAATAACAACAGTTAAATGAACTACTTAGAACAGTTAAAGTAAGAGTGGTCAAATAAACTGTATTCCGCGTTAAATGCACTGAAAAAGGCAGTCAAATGAACAGTTGAAAAACAGTTACTTTTTATGTTCAAATTCGCTTTCGTTCACTTAGACGTATAAGTTCGCATTCTGATCAACCGTCTCCGGAGGTTTTGATAGCTCAGTTGTTTAAACTGTGACTCGACAGTCGTGAGCTTCGGGGTTCTATCCCTGCTGGCGGCGGGAATTTTTCTGAATTTTTTTTTTAATTACAGTTTTTTTTTTGTTCAGAGTGTAGTTGTTTTGGAAGACAAAAATTTTCTCCTAAATTTTTAAGGTTTTATTTTTTTATTTTTTTTTTTAATGGTTCATTTTCAAGCAAAAAATTTTGGGAGTGAAACAATTCCTTAAGCACGTTCCCCAAAACTTGAGCAACCATAAGCTCAAGTGAGCATTTTGACCAACAAATTAAATTCGTTCGTTTAGCGTAATGGTTAAGATGTTCGCCCAGCGAGAAAATTTAAAGAGAAGAAAGAGAAAAAGATTTAAATAGAAACAAATAAATAAAGAAAAAATATAATAATTTAATAAAAATAAAAAAAAACAAGTAAAGAAGTTTACATCGGCAAAGCCGATTGCACACATACTTTTTCCTCAGCCTGAAATATGTTAAAACACTACCTTAACAAAAATTCCTGCCGTTTTCGTTGTTCTAGCTTGGATATCTATTTATACCTTATCTGAACTTCGATTTAGCTTCTAAAACTCGAGATTATTATTAAGCACAAAATTTTCGCGGATGGTGGTCTGGTCAAATTTTAACCGTTAGAGGACATTTTGTCTAGCTGCGAAATCCTCAATTCAAAATAGTGAAAATCAAATTTTCGCGAATTTCGCGAATGGTGGTCATGACCAAAATTTAACCATAAGTGACGACTTTTTTTGTCGGCAAAATACACAATCAGAAGAAGCAAAAAAAAACATCATTTTTGTATACAGATATGAGAATAAGTGTTTTTTTCTAATGAGTAGGATGATGACAACCATTTTTTTTAAATATAACAATTATAGCGGATGTCAGCAAATTTTTTTTTCAGCGAAAGCTTAAGTCTACATAGTAGCTATGCACACACTCAACATTTCAATAAGTGGGATGTATAGTAAAAAAGTTATTCATTTTCGAAATAACGTTAATAGAAATCGTGATTTTTTGAAACTTCTGAACCACTTTGCCACAGACCCAAGAATGGTGACTGACGAAAAATAAATTGTATGCAGTTTTTCGGACATTTGACCTGGTTCAAGTCCATGCCAAATTTCAATATGATCATCTTTCATGCTAGGAGAAATTACGAAAAACTAAATGTAGCAGAACAGACACGAAGACGAGACATGGCTAGATCGAATTCCTCTTGTCACCCATTAAGAATAAATATTCGATATGTGCATTATCTATCGCGAACTACCTTGGTAGTTACATACCCGTGACCAAATCTTAATATACCCAATTATCTTCGAAAAGGTATAAAAATTGATTCCGATTGCTGTGAACAGCCTCGATAACATGAAAAGTGACGACAAAAATCACTTCATCGCAAATTTAAATTTGACATTTAAACAAATTTCGATCATACGAATACTAACGATGAACACTTCGATTATTACAAACAGTAGCTGACAAAGATATCACTCTTCATCCAACTATTAAAAATTTGAAAAATCGAGTCTCGATAGAAATTGTGAAATATCTCTTGATTAGATTGTAAACAGCCTCGATAACATGAAAATGACGCAATAATAATCATTTCATCCAAATTAAATTTGACATTTAAAACAATCCAAGTCTACGAAGGTAGTAACATCCTTGATATGTTACATGAACAGTCAGCAAAATATATGAATGCTTCAATAGTTGACCGTCAATTCTCATTTTCAGTACAAAACGATAACATATAGTTATCGAAAAGTTGAGCGTTTTTTGGTTGCACGTACACGCTCAATCCGTCTTTGCTCTCTTTCGTTTATCGAACTTATCGATGGCTGGGAGCAAATTTCTGACATTTATTTTATTCGTTTTCGTTGTTCGTGGAGACAGCATCGCATGCAATTATATGTTATTACTTATTTTTCTTTATCCATATTTTAGGGTTTTACATTCTTGTATGTACCGAAAACTATTAATTGAAGACTAATTTTTATGTTATAAGATATGAAGAAAAATGTGATGAATATAATTAAAATTTAAGGCGAAACTCCATAAACGACGGAATGGACGGTTGTTGCGGTATTCGCGGCAAAGATGAAAATATTTGTGCTCCTTTAATTGAATCAATGTATGGAAATGCATTTAAATGGAAGCAGCTACATTTCTTCCGGCTAAAATGCTTGAAATGTTCCGTCGTTTATGGAGTTTCACCTTTATTTTTTTAACAATATGAAAATCACCTAGATAGTTTACTCCTCCAAATCGTTAATAGAATATATTTTCAAACAGAACAATTTAACAGCTACTCACTAAAAATTGTCTTTTTCAAAAAGCATTTTTAATTCAAGCATTTTGAAATACTCCTTAGCATCAATAATTAAATTCATTAAAACAAAATAGGAAGTGCTGTATTTATGTTTCTGCTATCAACCCTTAATCAGAGATACATATTTAATTTGCTTGTATTTTATAAAATATCACCCCTGTGTTGAAGAGGAAAATGTCATAAAAGGCAAACGAAGTAAGAATTGACGATCAATTCTTTCGAGTAAGTGTGAAAGCGAATAAAACTCCAAGATGGAATATCGATAAGAATCGACGGCCAACAATTGACCAGTGTAAAAGGTCTCATAGCATACTACGAATATTGCGCGAAAACAAATGCATTCCTGTGTAACGTTTCGTGACTCGGTACTATATACCGCACCCGTTACTCAGTAGCGAATACATACGGTTTGCTACAGCTCTAAAAAGGAGAAAACGAGAAAAGTGAAAAATACAAAAATATGTAGTTTTTGCATTTAAATTCGTGAAAAATGCATTTTCATTAGTTAAAATTATAAAATTGTGTCAAGTTAAAGTGCATTTGTATTTCTCACCATTGAGTTCAATCCAAGAGTAGTGAAAAAGGTAAATTTCTTCTATGATGCTTCTTAGTACATATAGATGTATATCTATAGATGTGCATGAATAGAGCATGCTATGTGTGTATGTGTGTGTGTTCATTATTCTCGACCAAGTGAATGGCACTTCAAGTGCTCTTATGCTTTTGAACAAAAGTGTCTTGTATCATTTGATTGAATTGATGCTTTTTTTTTTTTTTTTTTGTTCAAGAAATAGCGAACTTCCGCCCACTTGTATTTGCTCTTTGAAGGCGATTGCCGTGCCAGCTTATGTTTGTAGATACACCTGTAGATACATAGTGTGGTGCCATTGTTGTGTCTATACATGCTGAAAATGTGTATAAACATTGTCACCCAAAAATTTCGTTTGGTTTTTATGTTATTTCTAAAAGCAGGCGTGGCAGGAAGGCGTGCCTATAGTTAGGACCTGATCAAAGAATTTCATGTTCATGTTTGTGTGTTATAAAATATAGAAGAAAAAAAAAATTCAGAATTTTTTGTAGTATATTAAAGTCAAGCTTGATTGACTATAACACTACTTGACTATAATAGATATCTCTCAATGCCTCATTGCGTATATATCTTATACCTACCTAAGTACGTTCAGACTTAATGGTACTTATGAATTGTTAGCTCATATAAATTTTAATCTTTAACTTGTAAATACTTCTGTGGACAAATAAACATGAATCTAGCTAAATCTCTGAGTATAAATGTGTGTGACAGCATCGTACAATACTTTAAGTAGAGCTTTGACGTTTTCGCTTATTGTGTATCAATTTAAAACACTTCTCCATATCTTGTTGGATTTGTGGACACCCACAATTGAGCAGTGGCGTGACAGATTAAGATCTAAAAATAAAATGCTCTGTCTAAAATAATTTCTTTCACATTTCATTTAACGAAAAAAGGTCAAGCAAAATGTGCAGCTAGGCTTAGCGACCGACCTAAGATACATACATACATACACATGTACGAAGGGAAACTTTGCGTCATGTCGCTTTCAATTCAGATTATGTGAAAAAGCTCTATTGTTATGGATATGGATACCTACATTGTGTGGTCGTATTTTTGCTATGATTGCGATTGCAAACAATAAAGTTTAGAGTTCACTTGCGCCGATGCTAAAAGTGTTTGCTGAACTGCAAAGCTAACCGAAATCCCCGAGCGGAAGTCACAAATGGGGGATGCGGATTCATAAACTTCCTCTCCATTTATCTCCTCTACGACATTATAGAATGTACAATGTATTTATTTTTATATTGATGCAATCATTTACAATTAGATATTGATAATGGTCTTTCTTTTGGGAATACTTTGTCTCTTCGTTTGTTTTCATTAAATCGTTTGATAAATAAAATTTAAAAAAATGTTTTTTCTTTTCTAGTGTGTCGTCAAATGTCGAATTTACGTCAGAGCTTCGCACTATGGCTGGTTTTTAACTAAAAGCTTATACAAAAGAAATCTCTATTTTCATCAACTCGAATCTTAAAACTGAACAAAAAACATATCGCCTAAGAGGTTTAAAATAGTTTCATGTATTCAAAATACTATCAAAGTTCTTCCATAAATCATTATTCGCTCGGCATTCAATGGATCCATATCATCATATAAGGCATCATGTAAGTGCATGAAATGTTTAAATCATACCAATTTACATTTAATATCATAATTTAACACCGCAGTATCCACCACAAACACGTCCGGAATTGCATCAGAAATGCAATCGGGGCTCTCATTCGAGTGATACTAGTTCAGCATATAGTGGCAGTGATACAATGACTTCAGTATATGGTTCATCGCTTGAGGCTGAGGAGATTGATCTCTCCGGCCTTGTGGAGTCCGTAGTCGATTCCGATGAGGAAGATTTGGCAGAGAGCATGGATGTAAGTTAATTCGAAAGGAACTTTTGGATTGATAGCAACCTAATTCGTTTTTTTTTTTTTTTGTTTTGTATACTTCAGAGTTTAACTGTTCGCGATGCAGTGCGCGAATGCCTCGAGAAGGATCCTTCAGAACGAAATGAAGACGATGTTGAGATATTGCTTGAATTCACTCAAGGTCTAAAGGCCTTTACAAATATAACGTTGCCTGTTCGGCGTGCTTTATGCTCGGTTATGGTTTTCGCTGTCGTGGATAAAGCTGGCACTGTAGTAATGTCAGATGGTGAGCAATTGGATTCATGGTCAGTACTGATAAATGGCTCTGTTGAAATTGAGCATGCCAATGGCACAAAGGAAGAACTTCAAATGGGTGACTCGTTTGGCATATTGCCAACGATGGATAAATTATACCATCGCGGTGTCATGCGTACAAAATGTGATGATTGCCAATTCGTTTGCATCACACAAACCGATTACTATCGCATACAGCATCAGGGCGAAGAGAACACGCGCCGGCACGAAGATGAAAATGGTGATGTTGTGATGGTTACCGAATTACGTCAAATTGGCAGCAGTGGAACTGAACACACCGCATCGAATACGTCGAGTGGCGGTTGTCAAGCGATTGCAACATCATCTGCCGGCATGAAACGTGGCCATGTTGTCATACGTGGCACTCCGGAACGCCTTCTGCAGCAGCTAGTCGAAGAGAATTCCATGACAGATCCTACTTATGTCGAAGACTTCCTATTGACACATAGAATCTTTATTAAGCATCCGCAACATGTCACACAAAAGCTTCTAGCCTGGTTCGAGCATGACAGTGAGCCGCCGCCAAAGCATTGCACAGCAACTTCACAGGAAATACGTGATCGTGTTACCCGTGTCGTGTTGCTATGGGTGAACAATCACTTTACCGATTTCGAGGCTGATTTCGATATGATGGAGTTTTTGGAAATATTTGAGGCTGGACTTGAACGACGAAAATTGCTGAGCCAATTGCGTTTATTGCACATCGCGTGTGCAGCAAAAGCCCGTATGCGAAGCTGTACTCTAACGCGTTCATCTCGAGACGAACCGCTAAATTTCAAGATAATCGGTGGCTACGAAATGCGGAGCGCCACTGCACTCATAGGCAGTGGGTGTGGAATTTACATATCGCACGTTGAACCCGATTCGAAGGCACAGGAAATCGGTTTAAAACGCGGTGATCAAATCCATGAGGTGAACGGCCAATCCTTTGAGCATGTGACCAGCAAAC
Source organism: Chlorops oryzae (assembly GCA_020466095.1). Classification (NCBI taxonomy): domain Eukaryota; kingdom Metazoa; phylum Arthropoda; class Insecta; order Diptera; family Chloropidae; genus Chlorops; species Chlorops oryzae. The sequence continues at coordinate 87,394,662 of CM035807.1, read as the reverse complement.
GTGCAATGGAAATACTTATGGGTAGCACGCACTTGAGCATAACTGTCAAAAGTAATTTATTGGGCTTTAAGGAAATGATGCAGGCTATCGAACAGGGACCATTGAATTGCGGCAGCAATGGATCAAATAATGGCACAAAGTCACTTCGCAGTCCACGTCGCATCTGCGCCAATGATATTGCAAAATTGCATGGACGTGCAGACTCAACAACGGACGAGCTTCAACTTGCGGCTGCAAGTCGAGCACATATTGTACGCTTGAGTTCCGTAGATATGCTACTATCGGGATCTACTTCCGTGGATCAACCTGATTATTGCCCAATTCCACCATCGACTCCACCAATCATACATTCCAGTGGCAATATGGCTACAAATTTCATGAGCAACATACTACATAGTGTACATAATTCGGCGAAAAAGGACAGCAGCGGTAATATACATTCGAACTGTAACGATCCAAATTCCAAAGGCGGTTTCATGACTCTGGCGCCGAAACGAAGGCTACAAAAAGCACTGGCAAAAATGAATTTATTGCCGAAAAATATTGGCAGTCTTCAACAGTCCAGTCTTAATGACTCAAGCGACACATTGTTGAATAGCGCAGGTGAAAGTACAGGCCAGAAAATTAAAGTTACTTCAGCAACATGTTCGAATGCGTCAAGCACATCCGGCGGCAGTAACATCGGTGTCGGTGGTCGTCTCTATCAATCGCAATCGAATCCAGATTTAACTTCATCCATTTTGTTCGGCTCTGATGATGCGAGTTCGATAAGCGCAAATTATCTGACTGCTTCAATGCACAGGCCGTCAGCGGCATCGACAACAGGATCAGGAGTGCTGCCAGATTATCCAGAGCATGTGTTGAAAGTTTATAAAGCTGATCAAACCTGCAAGTATCTGCTCATAAATAAAGAAACAACTGCTCACGAAGTTGTAATGCTTGCTCTGCAAGAATTCGGCATACATGATCCGAGTTCGAATTTCTCACTTTGTGAGGTCAGCGTTGGCGAAGGCGGTATGGTGAAACAACGCCGTCTGCCAGATCAATTACAAAATCTTGCCGAACGCATTGGCTTTGCTGCGCGTTACTACCTCAAAACGAATGGCATTACGGAAACTCTCGTACCCGACGATCTTGCCTTGGAGCTAGTGCGTGAATCCAGCGTTCATTTCCTTCAGCTGAATGCATACGAATTGGCTGTTCAATTAACTCTGCAGGACTTTGCAATATTCCGACAAATCGAATCAACCGAATATGTTGATGATCTGTTTCAGGTTCAATCTAAATATGGCGTGCCAATGCTTAGTAAATTCGCCGAACTTGTCAATCGTGAGATGTTTTGGGTCGTGACGGAGATTTGCGCTGAACACAATATTGTGCGTCGAATGAAAATTGTGAAGCAGTTCATCAAAATAGCGCGGCATTGTAAGGAGTGCAGAAATTTCAATTCAATGTTTGCTATCATTTCTGGCCTGGGACATGCTGCCGTTTCACGTCTTCGATTGACGTGGGAGAAACTACCGACAAAATATCAACGTTTGTTTTCCGATCTTCAAGATCTAATGGATCCATCTCGCAACATGTCAAAATATCGACAGCTAGTGTCAGCTGAATTAATCGCACAGCATCCCATAATTCCATTCTATCCGATTGTAAAGAAAGACCTCACTTTCATTCATTTGGGCAACGATACTCGCGTAGACGGTTTGATAAATTTCGAGAAGCTACGGATGATTGCAAAGGAAGTGCGCTTACTGACACATATGTGCTCTTCTCCCTACGATTTGCTTGCAATATTAGAACTGAAAGGTCAATCGCCTTCGAACGCGATGTTTTCGCTAAATCAAATGTCAACATCGCAAAGCAATGCAATCGGTGGTGGTGGTGGTGTCTCCACAACGACGAACACGCTTATCGCTGCAAATGCTGGACAAGCGACTATAAAACGACGCAAAAAATCTACAGCTGCACCGAATCCCAAAAAAATGTTCGAAGAGGCTCAAATGGTACGGCGAGTGAAGTCTTATCTAAATAATTTAAAAATCATCAATGATGAAGATCTACTGCACAAATTCTCGCTTGAATGTGAGCCGGCCAGCAATAGTTCACAATATTCTGGCTCGCAAACGCATAGCGTTGGAAATGCATCATTGCGAAGCGTTGGCGGCGACCAACTTAGCATTTATTCACAAACATCATCATCTTCAGCTCCGAATTCATCGCTTTCGCTGCGACGGCGTCATCCATCCTCGCCGACGCTTTCGACAACAAGCTCAACCAGCTCGACGAGCGACCATAATCGCCGAAATGCGAATGCGGCCAATTGTCCGCCCAAATTTGGTACTGCTTCACCGCAAGCTGTCAAGAAGATTCTTTCCTTATCGGAATCGACAAAGATTCGACCGCATCAACCATATACGCGTCATGCTGGTGTAGCATTACCACCACATCTTAATAATCCCCATCATATTCACACCCATGGTTTCACTGCACCTGCCAATGTTGCGGCCTTGGCTGCGACCGGAACAACACCTAGTCCTAGTCCGTGTACACATCGTCGATTGCCATCTGGCAGCAACTCTATTCCAGGTTGATCAATTCAAAATTATATATTATATTGATAACTGTAATAACTTCTTGTGTTTCTAGGAACCGCTCCCGTACGTTCGATACACGAACGCTCACATTCAGACACGCCTACACCACCTTTACCATCAGTCGATTTATCAGTCGAGAGTAGCAGTGTTACAACTTTTCGGGACCTGCCTTTACGAAAGTCGGTTACGTCAGGTAAGATGTCATTCAATTATCACAATTAAGACTTCTAAGTCTTTACGCTTAATACTAACGCTTGCCTACTAACACAAGCACTTGAGCAAACTTTAAATAGAAAATAATATTTTCAAAATACCTTTGCACTATGTAGAACCTTGAAGCTTTCAGACTAGTACTTATAAAACAGTACACAGGCTTAGAAACGATTGAAATCCCTAAAATTCTAAATTGTAGATTGAGAAATTATAGTAATTTCACACAAATTCCTATTTCTTCATTTTCATAAGTATTGGATTAAAAGGAAGTGGGTAAAGTTCAATTTCGAATCCCTCCAATCTACCAAAGCTATCTTTGAATTTAAGTATTCAGTTTGAAGAGAAGGCAGGAGAAGAAAAACTTATATTGTAAAGTTGAGGTAATGCCATTCTTCTCTATTGTCTTAAGAAGCTAAGGCAGAAAGTAAGATCCACAATATTTCGAAGATCGTTTTAAATTCCGATTCGACGTGGGAACTTTTCTGCCTTTATTGGCGAATTTTCTCGTAATGATTTGGAGTGGTATAAAATTCCCATTAATACAAATAATCATTCATCGGTTACTCATTTTTTTTTTTTTTTTTTGTATTGCAATACCCGTAGCAGTAGCATATTTGGAGACTAACATTCTTTCAAAGCTCCTAATATTAGAGCTATCTCTGAAGCTTTATGTGCGCTGCTCTTAATAAAATGCTTTTTAGTACGTACATATAATATTTGGTGTGGTGCTTGCTCACTTCTTCCTGATTACTATCCACAAATGCTATTTTTGATGGTTGCCTTCGTAAAATTTTCAATGGCTATGGCTTTTGGCTTTGAATGTAGTTGTTTTCACTCTCAATTAAATATGAATTTATCTCAAGTAAAATGCAATTGAAAAAAAAAACCAACCATACGATTAGGTTCAATCTCATCAAGTGACAGTGGTCATGGCTCGTATGCGCAACATCTCGACACAAGTTCCGTTTATACTGCCGCTGATTGTCGTTTGCTACAACAAATCTCGAATACAGCGACACGCAATTTGAGTGGCGATGGCGGTCGCGGTACTAGTATTCAGTGCAATAGTACCTCGCCACAGCCGCCACCCATTCCACAATCACAGCCACCGTTACCCTATGTTATGCGTAATCATTTGAGTACAACGAATAACGTTGCTTTATATCAGACGCAGGCGTCAATACCAACACCAACAGCAACTATATCACCCTATGCAGCACATCATGTTCAATGTGCAACACCACTACCAATGATACATCACAGACATTCCAATGTGCATGGTGAGTTCTTAGAGGAGCTGTTTTTAGCTTGGTCGTACTTTGTTTTTCTTCTTAATCGTGGTGAAAAAAACAGGGACCTTTGCAGGTGTTTGAATTTAGGATAGATATAGCTTATTACTACACTTACGGTCGTTACACGTGGTTATTATTTTTCTTGATGGTTCCTTATTCATTTTCCGTTTGTTTATAGGTGTCCCTGCAAATTTTATGGATAACTCGAAATGTCCCATGTGTCCCATGCCGCCGATGAATCAATGAAAATCACTCACCATTCGAGAGTCGAACTCGCCTTTCGAAACAGATGTATAAGTAAGTGCGCTCATTCAACCAATATCATCCGTTACTGTAACCTAATAAAAAAAAAAAGATCTTGGTGTATGTAGAGTCGGTTTACGTACGATAATTTTACAAGATAACGTCACAAACATAAATTTTCTAATTTTCAATAATTTTCTTATATACATAAATCCGCATAAACCTTATGAGAATTGTAAATGGAAGAAAAATTCCATAACAAAGTATTGTTTTCACGTATTTCAAATCACCACATTCCCAGTAAGAAATAGTATCATAGTATATATGATGAAAGATCATATCAAAATAATTCATTGGAATCGTTTTTTTTTTTTTAAGCTGTAAAGCGCTTGTCTCATATAAAGAGCGAGAAACATAATACACAAAGCAAAAATTGATAAATGAATTAATGTTATAGGGAAGTTAAAAAAAAAACACATACCTACATACATAAAATTTATTACAATGTAATCCCAATAGCAGCGTTGAAAATATATAGATAAGAGGATAGGAAAGTTTAATGAGCCTTTAATTCATTTATAAACACATTCAGTTTCTCAATGTTCTCGCATTAATTTTCTTAAATTTTCATTTTAGATTTCTTCAAAATGCCAAATTCCTACGGTTGTGGATACCAAATTTACACTGAAGTTTAATCAAATTGTGTGACCCGCTAAATTAAATTTAAAGTATTTTTCACGAAAAAAAAAAAACGAAAATCATCATATCGTCTGGAACTCATCCCCTCCAAAATACAAACGATGTAACGTAAAAGAAGTCTTTCTACAGGCCGCAGTTATATGAACATAGAGATTTACATCATATTTACACATATTTTATCATATATACATTTATCTATATATACACCTATATATATAGAAATGTAGAAAAATATTTATTTGTATACAATCGTTGATGTTAAAGAAAAATTCAAATTGGTCGTCAGTGTGAAACCGAAGAATCTTCCACAAATATTAGCTCTCACGTGCGCCAACTCTCATAAATCCAAAGTATAAGACAAAAATTTCAATCCTCAAAGTTTACATAAAATAAAAAAACTCGTTAGACTTAAAAAGAAACAATTTTTCTGAATACCCAATTCGTTGAAATCTATGACTGCTTTTTATACATATACATAAATTAATAATACAAATATATATACATATACGTATATACATATTTAACACTACTTATGATTTTAAAGTGTTTTTATCCAAAAAAAAAAAAAAAAATTATATTAAGTGCAAAGAAAAGGCATTTTTATAAAAAACTATTTTGCTATATACAAAATTAATATTTTAATCTTCTATGGCTTTGTTTATATGTGCTTTGCTTACATTTGAATGTATAAGAAAGAAATAAAATAATCAAATATACTAAGAATAATTACGATGAAATGTGAAAAAAATTGTTTTCAAAAAACAAAATGCATAAAAATATTTTTTAAAAAAAGCATTCGTGTCTAAGAAGCAAAATCGATTCATATAAAAGTGTGTTGTTATAAAAAAAAAGAACCCACGATGAAAAATAACTCGAATGTGGCTTGAAATTAATTTAGCATTTCGAAAAAAAAATACTTTCAGTTTAAGTTAAAATTTAAAATGAAATATCCAATTGCTGAACTTTTAGCTTAGTTGAATTTAATGCGAGTGGAAATTAATTTCAATCAAACCAATGCGGTTTCAGTTTTTTTATATCTTTTATTTTTCGTTCTTTTTTTTGTGTTTTTTAATTAATTAATTTTATTTTTTTTTTTTTTTTTTTGTACCGATGTGTGTCTTGTACAATGATGCAGCCTAACCCAAACCGTCTTTTTTGATTAGACAATATATTGCACTGAAATTTAATTTTTTCACAGAGGCAATTTTTTTCTGGGCAAAGATTGACTACAAACCTTATGTGAATAATTTTTTAATTCTTTGCGATTTAAATATATTAAACAATATAGATTATGTATATAAATTCGCAGTCTAATTTTTTCCACTCACAAGAAAGTTTTACTTTGGAAGCAATACATTTCCATTCTGTTTATTTTTGCCTTTATACTATAAGTGACTGAATATCGTCGAAACTTTTGTGTAAATATATAATGCATAAGTATCCCTTTTGGAAATTTCTATTTTAATTACTTCTAAAGAATTATTAGCCTAAAATTTTTAATAAAGGCACATAAAATTTACACAAATTTAGTCACTTTTAAATCGTTTTGATTTTAGTTATAAATGGAAATAATTTTTTTTTATTTTAAATTTATATTTTTATTTAGAACCATTACTACTTTTAGCTGCATAGTATACACATTCAATAAAACAAAAGAATTATTTGAATATAAAAATTGTTGAGTTTTTTTTTCTATTTTATTCTCTTCAGCGACGATGAAAGAATCAAGTACAATTTTCTAATTGGACTCGGCACAATTCTTTCAAATGACATTCATATCGGGATTGAACGAAAAATTCCCCTACGTGGGGAAAGTATGTTAGGTAAATGTAGGTAGTCATTGAAAATCTTATTTTCTTATATATGAATTGTCGAAAATCTCGAAAGTGACGGCTTCATTGCAGATACTTTTAATACGTAATGAGGATGCATATCACTATGCAGACATTAGTTTCTTAATAATTAAAAAAAAAAAAACAATGGTTTTGAAAAGAGAAGATTAAGAAGAAACTCCTTGGATTAAAATTTTTCTCTTTAACTTTTAACAACCTTTTTTTTTATTCACTTTACGTAAACTTTTAAGAACCATACATTTTAATTTTTTCTTTGTCTGCCAAAATTTACATAAAACAAATAAATATTCTTTTATAAATAATTAAAAATACTTTTCAACATAAATCTTTAGCTTTGACAATTACAAAAAAAAACTCCCTAATTTATATTGTACAAAAGCAAACATAAATATAAAAAAAAAACTAATATATGTTGCATCAGCTTAAATGAAATACTTCTACGCATATATGAAATACTAACTGTAATTGAAGCACCGTGTCTTGATGTTTAACCTATTTTGCAAAAAATTAAATATTCGTAAAAAAAAATTAAATTGTTCGTACATGTGAAATGCATATTGAGTAAACGAATTAAATTTTTGTAAACCTTAGATAAGAGAACACAAAAAATTAAAACTTTAAACTTGAACGTATGGAAAAGGGAACGTTATTCTTTTGAACGATATATGATTGATTAACTATGTCGATTCATTTTCACGTTTCGACGAAAAAGAAAAATTTTTATATAAGTCTAGTTCGCTTCAAATATGTTATGAGCAAAGAGTAAATGAATTTATATTGCGCTAGCGATGGTATAATATTGTGACGCTGATGACGCAACTGACCAATAACTCGTGGTATATCCAAATCCTGTGAATTGTAAAGAATTTATAGAAATGAGATATTAATTATATGCCAAATTCCGAATTTTGATCATCTCGAGAAGGAGTAAAACGTTGTTAATTAAAAGTTTTCTTCTTGCATATTTGTGTATTTATATAAGTACTTTATGCCGGGCTCTATACGAGGATTCATCCAAAAATTTAATCCTCAATTAGTCGCATAAGGAAAACAACGTAAGCAATTGAAACTGAGCGCATGAAAAAAGTATTTTCGTTTGAATTAATGAAAATAATAAAAAAAAAAAACTCACGACCTTTTTCTATATTTAAATTGGCTTGACACGAAGGCGCTCTTTAAGAATTAATTGCGGCGTGGGTGACCTCCTTTCTTCCTTTTTACAGAATTTTTTTTAAAGATTCTTGATTCACTCAGAAAGATATCCGCCCCTTTTATTTATTTTTTTTTTATAGAATTTTCTCCTCGGTTTGATTTCCAACTATATTTTATCGTAAGAGAACAAACTGACTTTATGTGACTATTTGCAGAGTCGATCTTTCATTTGGTTCTTCACTGCTCATTTAGCATCTATTACAGATAACATGACTTTAAACTTTTATTATTATTACTAAGGCTGTAAGTGCACCACGACCTAAAAGATATTTTGTGCAGCCCGTATTCCCTTAGAATAATTTAAGTCTGTTAAAAAATCTTAAATTTCCAAGGGACTAAAGCGACTAATTGCTTGAAGGCCTATTTTTCTTGGCCCTAGACAGACGAGTCTATGCCTAGCCGCCGCAGGACATGTACACAAAACATGCTCTGCTGTTTCCTGCTCTGACTTACAAAGTCTACAGAGATCTTCGTTTATCACTCCCATCTTTTTCAGGTGATATTTCAGTGTACTCTAAACTTCAATATTTATCATCCCTATTAAAATCTTTGTTTTTTTATATCCTTTAAATCAATGCATCTTCAAACGATTTGAGCAATCCCTGACTTACTAAATTTCAAGTAAGATAATAGTCAGAAATATTTTTGACTCACCTCATTGTGATCCAGCGTATAGAGCAATAAGTCCGCTGTTAATGTAACACCAGAACGCCCACTTCCATCGTGACAATGAAGTAGAACAGGCGGATTTGTATTATGTCCCGGTGGCACCTCATTTATCGATGCCATCCGCACCGAATTGAGCTCCTCTAGAAAGTCCAAGAAATGGTTTACGTCATGCGGACAATTTTGCTCAACCCAATTGGTGTAGTTGAGATGCCACACTGAACGGTAACGTCGGGATTGCCCATGATAAATACGTAATTTGCTAGTTATACAACGATCCGTTTTCTGTGAGAACTCCTGATAGACGTGAAACTACAAATATAAAACGGATTATGAACGAATCGAAACAAACATTGACTAATTGATGTTTCATAGAAAACAAAGATATGTATGAGTGAAAGAACAAACAGATATATTAAAGAGAATGTTAAGTGAAAAAAAAAATAAAACTTATGGAATTGTTTTTTAAATGGAAATTAATAAAAAGAAAAATATTTTAAAAATTTTGTGAATTAAAGTTGAAATTTTTTACCTGTCCAAACTCCAAGCGCTGCTGAGTAGTAGGAGGAATGTAATTTAAGTCATCGGATAATTGCACAACCAGATAAACATCTGCCTCCCAAACGCATTGCCAAAATATTCGTGTCGTCAAATCATCATGAGGTGACTGTGCGACAATATAAAACCGCTGCTTGGTACCAACAGTGGCCTTCAAATAGGAGGCAAAAATTATTGATACATTTTGGGCATAATGATATATGCGCGTTCCTGGAACATGCTATATATTCTGCTACATTGTAGAGACACCCGACCTTAATAATTTCATTAGTGAGTCTCTACGACGAAATTTCATATGGAAGTTCTTCCTCAAAGTAAAATTTTTATACAAGCAAATGCTAATGCTCTATGGACTAATTTGAGATTGAGAATGGCTTTGTACGAACTCTTTCTTCTACACTGCTGTCTGCGTGGGTAAAATATTGTTTTTTTTTTTATATCGTCAATACAAGACAATCTTATGACCCTATCATCTACCTAATAATAGTCCTAAGGTCCTAATTAACCCGATTCTAAATATTCCCAGGAATTTTTCCTTGCGAATTTGAAAAAAATCTCCCATTCTAACTACACTGGGAAGGGAATGTAAAGGGAGTAAGACATTCGAACATTTTTAAGCAAAGGTCGCATAGAACACTTCCTTTTTCCGCGAAGAAATTCCCGGGGAATATTAATTTAGAATATTTTTTAGGCTGAATATTTTTTTTTTTTAATTTATCCAATAAATATTTTTTTATTTTCTCTACACTCACCGAAATGTGCGACGCATTTACATAACCATTACGATTTTCCATTGTCGGTGTCAGCCTTACACGATTGTCCTCGTAGGGTAGAAAGTCGGAGTCGGTATTTTTTCCACCACAATAGTAAGTCGCCATTTCCCGTCGTTTCGGTATGGCTTCGAATTCCATAAATAGATGTGGATCGTTTAATTTATCGTTAAGTATTTGACTCTACAAAAAACGGTTTCGTTGTAGTTATAAAAAGAAGACAAAAGAAAAGAAAAATGGTCGCTTCGCAGCGTCTTACTAATTTGTCCTTGGAATATTGTCCCGAGATCGGCTGTAGGCGGCTTGGAGTGCCAGTCGACCACCGCTGGTGTGGCAGATTCATGTCATCTTGCGCTGATTTTGGTTTATGCCATTTCGATGTAGACGATGGTGAAGCCTTCTCTCGACCTAAAGTCGCTGAACGTTGTTTGTCCGGAGTTTTACTACGTCCCAATATATTCCAGCGTTTCTTTCGTTTCGTCTCTTTTGTTGATGAGTTCGTTGTGTTCGAGCTGTTCATGGTTGTTGTTGTTGTATCGAGTGTCGAATTATAAAGCGAAGATGATGCGGAAGCGGAAGATGAGAGGTTCATGGCACCGAACTGATGTTGTAAAGAGTCATCATGGGACAAATGATGATGGGAGCGTGAAGATGTTATGGCACCAGTTGATGAAGATGATGTTGCATCCCTAACAGACGAGGATGACACTACGGTTTTTGCAAGCTTATGGTGTTGGCGAGGTGGTGGCGTCTGCACGGGCGGCTGACTCGAAGCATGCTGTACGTTAATCGCTGGAGCAGCTGACGCTGCTCGCACAGTTCTTTGTGGTGGTATGGGCTCTAGGAATTGTGTCTCCGTACTACCGGCACGATTGGGAATTTTGGTCGGCAGTGGTTGCGTTGCAATTGGTGCAGATTCTTGTTGTCTTTGTTGCTGCTGTTGTATTTGATGTTGCTGATGTCGAGCTGCTGGCACTGGTGGCTGACCGTGTATGCCACCAGGAGCCGATTGTATTGAAGACGTGCGATTGCGCATCGCCTCATTGGCGTGCGTGGAAGAGCTGGATGACCGTTGTTCTGTATTGCGTTGCGGTGGGGGAGGTTGTTGCAATGAGTTTACCACTACATTTGCTGCTGTGTATTGGGGAAGTGGTACATTTTCGTAAATGGGCTCGACCGACCCATTGATGACATTGCGTTGCAATGGGGCAGGTGGTGGTGATTGCACGCTGGACGGTTGCGTGTGTTGAAGAGTTGAGGCAGCATGAAAGCTTTTTGATGGCAGGACGGAAGACTGTTGTTCAAAGCTAAGGAGAATATGTACATATAGTATTAAAAAATTATCCTCGACCGAAAAAAAATTAACAAATTTTAAATTTACCTTTGACTTGCTTGAGATGCTGCAGCCTGACTCATTGCAGACTGCCTGAGTTGTGACATAATCGATGGCTGTTCCTCGATCATGTTTAAGTTTTCAAAAGTCCCGTGTGGAAGATATTGCTGGGAGTGACCCATATGGCTCATATAAGGATACTGATGAAATACTGCATTGTTGGTATTATTTTGTCCGCTGCCGCCATTCAAAGCAACGTTGATTCCATTGTTAGGCGCTGCAATAACGCCTCCGGCACTCGCAAATGGATAATGATGCTGCGTGTTGAGTAAATTCCGATTGGAGACTAGATCCGGCGACGATCCTGTAACATACGCACGATAGCCCAACAAGGGTCTATGTGAGGCAACCGCTAAATCTGGGGTCGATGAGGAGCTCAATCGATTCACCGGATATGGTGGTGGTGGTTTAGAGCGCAGCATTTGTAAGTGCTGCCCCAAGTCAATGTATACAGGATTATTGGCAGCGCCCATCAAAGCATTTTGGGCACCAATCGCTGCATTGTAATGATGATGCGCTGCATTGTGGAGGGCAGCTGCCGGTTGGGCTACATCCGGATAACGATGTGGGGCAATCTGATTCAATAGCATGCTATCACCATATACACCGCTGGTTGCCAGCTGATTCACATCGGGTTGTGAGCCAGCGTAGTATGATGATGCCCCAGCAGCTATAGGTGGCACATTCGTGCTGCGATATGCTGTCACTGCACTTGTGGCGGAAGTTTGATATGTCAACGGTTTATGCAGCTCGCTCGAAGGGGAGCGGTATTTCAATTGTACAGCTGTTTCGTAGTCTGGTGCTGGGCGATAAGTGGGAAGCATTGCTTTCAGACGTTGTCGTTCATGTGAATCGGCAGTTAGATGATTATTATTATGGCTATTCGAATGACTCAACATGGTGGTGCTATGGTGCAAATTATTATTGCTTAGATCAAGACAAGAACTGCTCTGCTGTAGACGAGAATTATCTAAAATACTTCCAGACAACTGCTGAAGAGAGGCGCCATATTCGTTTACATAGTCCTAAAAGGAAATATACGACCATTAGTAATATTTAATGGGAAATTTTATTTTAAATTCAGCTTTTCTTGCTTACCTTATTCAACCAGCTTTGAGCACTTCCAAGTTGTGATGCAGCAATTAAACTATTTCCATTGCCACCTCCGCCGCCCGATTGGTGACTTGCAGTCAAAGAAATATTCGATGACATTAGAGCATTGGAATTGAGAAGGCCATGAGAAATTTGCTGCTGCAACTGCTGCTGTTGTTGTTGCTGCTGCTGCTGCTGCATACTTTGGGCAATTAAATAGTCTGACGTATTAGTAGCCATGATGGCGCTCGGTCCACCACCTAATGAAGATGTATATATAGCACGTTGTTGCTGTTCAAGTAATAAATCTTCACGTGAATCGCTGAAGTCATAACCAAAATTGGCATTCGCATTCGCCTCAACACTTGTGCCGATTGCCGTCGAAGAAATATTTATAATGCCGTTACCATTTTCACCATCGATCAAACTGGCAGAATCTTCATCGATATAACGTTTAAAGAACTTATGATGCGTTATACAGAGCTTCCAAAAATAACGTGCCACATCGGCTTCAGCAAAATTAAACGAACCCACGATCGAACCATCGATTTTGTTTTGTTCAATTTTAATTGTCTTCTTATCGATGGTGACGGTGTGAAAATTTTTCCATGGAAAATACTGACGTCCGTTCTCCGCATTCACAATCATGCCATTAATTGAAAGACCCAATAGCAAATCATTGCCAAGTGTATCTTTGGCTTGAAAACGTTCTTCTCCATAGCCTTCCAGTTGTTGACAGCATTGAATGTACATTTCCTCGGCTTGCGATTGACTAATCTCAGCTTGAAGACCTGCATTTTGTTGGAAAACTTCAACGATAAGACCTTCAAGTATATCGTCATTGTTCGACAGACCTACACGGGAAGAGAAGATAGATAGACACAGCAGCTTTAGAAGCTTTAGTTATTGCGAAAAAATGCATAATTTCTTACCTTGAAGGTTTTTGGGCAAAACAAGTGATTTTTTCAAATATTCCTTCGTTTGTTTATCATTCGCATAGCTATCATATTCCGCTTGTCTACAATACAATGCCAAGAGTATTGCCGTACGTATATCGCAGCTAATCTTCCCCTCATAGATATCACTTTTCAGTTGCAGGAAATAGTAGTAGCGCGTCACCTCATCGCTCAGATGCCTTACACCGCTCGTAACATAATGACGTACGCGTAGGAAGAGCTTCAAACCGGCAGCGTATTTTTCCAATTGTCGACTTAATGAACGTTCCAGATCTACCCATCGCATTTCATCCTCCTTTCCCTTGACAACATAACGGAGACCGAAAAATTCCGGCTGCTGAATAAGCAATCTTTGACACACATTATCAAGGCATTCCTGTCCTTTGCTTTCCGAGCTGATTGTACAATCCACCGTTGTCGATGTATCTAGGGAAAAATAATAAATAAATAAATAATTAAAATGCCGCAAATAATACAAATTTAAAGAATCAGTAAAAAGGGTTTTAAACGCCAAGAAAACAAGTATGCATAAGGGTTGTCACACCGGTCTCGATAGCTTCGTTAAGTATCCATAACTAATGAGAAAAAAAAAAAAGATATGCAAACATGTTATTTGCATAATTCTATTAATGGATTATATTTTTAAATAGAGCAATATGCAATATGAATAGGAAAATTTTGCAATATTATGATGAAGCTATAGAAAAATTGCTCGAAAAACAAACAAAAACAACGGTTGCTTCCGAACACAGAAATTCCGAAAATCAGAAATACAAAGCCGAAGATTTTTGCTAAAACCAGACTTCATCTAGAATACTAATAAGCTCCATGATAGGAAAATCGAAATAAATAAAAAATTCAACGTATGCAAATAGAATATTTATGAAAATCGAATGCTAATTCGATGGGTTCTGGCTAAGGGATTAATACACAAACAGCAAAAGAAAAGAAACAACTGCCAACTGGTACAATATGTATTCATTATTATATCAAGAATATAGAATTCTTGATGAAAACCCAAGAGACAACAACGGCGAAGAGAAGAAAACGAATTTCAAACGAAAGCAATAAGCAAAAGAACTTCCCAATGAGACGAATGCGAACGCTAACTGATGTGGTTACAAATCAATTCAGCTCTCAAAAATTAATAAAAATTCTTAAGCCAAAAATAGATTCGGTAATATGAAAGTATCTTTTAACGTTCTTTCATCTTATCAGCTACGAATAGGAAGTGTATAAGATTAAAGGAACGTTATCGAGACCATTGACTATTTTTTTTTTTTATCTCAAATATAATTATCATAAGTAGTAACTTTTCCTCAAAACTATAATAAAAAGCAAGTTTATACATTGAATTTGTAAATTATATGGGAGTACGTTCTATGGGAGGTACCCCTAAAAGTTGTCCGTTATGAAAATGAGTCACAAATAAAAAAAAAAAATATCTCATTCTCAATGTCAGAATGAAGAATGTCGATAGTGTAATTCTTCTACATTAACTACTGAATAAGTAGTGTGTGAAGTTGGAATTTCCATGAACATACAACAACAACAACATAAACATGCTCTCACACGCATTATAATTCGTATAATAAACTATAGTTTGACTCACCCAATAAATGATGAACGGGAATCACAAAAAAGCTCTTCGAAGTAACATTGTATTGTCGACATTTTTTCAAAAATTTCAATGGCATCGAACCTTATGAGTGGAACTTGGCAATGCTTCAATAAATAACACTTTCTCGAAAATAAATAAAATTCTTTGTAACCATGCTAGAGCGGGCAAACTATCGATGGTTTTGAAAATTTTTCACTATCGACTATCGATTGTCTGCAATGCAATGATGCCAATATTTTAATTGCTCTTTTCAATCGGCCTCAGAAATCCCTTTTTTCTATTTTCAAATCAAGGTGTATTTAATAAGGTGGTAGCAGTAGCACATATGTCTTCTTCCTATTTTATTATTTTCCGCTTTTTTTTTTTTGTTGATTTTATTTTTAAAACTCCGATTTAAATGTCACATATGTTGTTTGTTTAGAAATTTGTTTTTTGTAAATTTTACGAAATGGTAAACTTTGCGAAATGGGAAAAGAACTGTCAAAATATGTTAGGAAGAGATTTTACGAAGCGTGAAAAACTTTCAAACGAACGAAGTTTTTTCGCAAAGCAGATTCGGGCTGACTTATACAGTCAATCAAGTTTGATGAACCGGAAAAGTAACCCAGATAATCACGATACTTGTTTGCACACACATATTTACAAGACATCATGCTACCCCTGCAAGCCGGATACGCGTATTAATCTAGGTTACGCAAATGGGCGAATATAGATTAATGCTTGTTTATCTTGTGTACGTGTACCAGCTGTCGCGATCTGTTGAATAAAATCATTAGCACGTGTGAGTGATCAGATGTGATATATTGTATTACTATTTTAAACAATTTTAAATCTACCATTTTTTATATAAATCTACCACTTCTTCTTTAAAAATCTACCACCTTTCAAAACTTTCAAGTCCGAGCACTTTTGTCTTCCCAAACTTTCATCGAAATTAGTGGAAAAGAAGAATAAAGAAAAACGAAACTCCCAGCCGGAATTTATCGCATGCATGACAAAAGAGACAATTTCGTGCTCTTACCAATGACCTTATAATAAAAATACCACGGAAACAAGAGCTAGCTACAACGCACCCTTCTTTATATCAAATTTTAATTTGTAAAAGTTTTGTTTAATTCAGTTCAGACATTTTCACTACTTCGTCAAAGTGCGTTATTCTTGAATCTTCCAGCTGGGATGTTGCTTTTTACACAAAATATTATATTTTATTCAGTGATGCCAACTTAGCGCTTTTCGCGCTAGATCTAGCGACTTTTGGAAGGCCCGCGGCGCCAAGCTATTTTCGCGCGAAATCTAACGCTTTTCCGTTGCGTTCATTAAAGTTTTCAATTTCCTTCAATTTTAACATCAAAATGAGCATTTTTCACTTAGGTACTCACCAAAAGTATTTTTCTGTCGCTTTTTTTCGCCTGCCGAGTAACATCTCTTTCTTTCTGGCACGAAACGTCCTGTGCAATATCTATGAGAGTGACATATATGGTTTTATGTGCCGAAGAAACATGCTAAGAAAAATTGGCACACCATAGGTGACCTAAGATGTAGACCTGGAAAATAAATCGGTAGCACTATCGATACTATTGATGGTCTCAAACTATCGAAAACATCGATGGTTTTTGAAGAATATCGAAAATTTTGATTGATGGACATTTACTTCAGCATTGGAAATGTGGTGCTGGCGGTGACAGAGGGCTTTCTTCTCTTTTAAAATGGATAGATTCCTAAAAATGCCTTTATTTAGATAAGGGCGAGAACCGCTCGATTGATCGAATTGATCTTTCAATTATCACAATTATCAATTGTAAAAATTATCGATAATCGAAACTATCGATGATGATGGTGAGGTTGGTGATGATGGTGATGATGAGATGGCGATGATGATGACCATGGTGATGGTCAGGTTGGTGATGATGTTGGTAATGATGTTGTTAATGATAATGGTGGTGATGATGATGGTGGTGATGATGATGATGGTGGTGATGATGATGGTGGTAATGATGATCATGGTGATGATCATGGTGATGATCATGGTGATGATGAGATTGGTGATGATCATGGTGATGATGAGATTGGTGATGATCATGGTGATGTTGGTGATGATGATGATGATGATAATGGTGATGATGGTAATGGTGATAATGATGATGGTGGTGACGATGGTGAGGTTGGTGATTATGGTGAGGTGAATGATGTTGATGATAGTGAGGTAAGTGAAGATGATGGTTAGTGAAGATGATGGTGATGATGATGATAATGGTGATGGAGACGATGGTGGTGGTGATGATGGATATTATGGTGTTGATGATGTTGATGAGTGATGATGGTGTTGATGGTGATGATGTTGTTGATGGTGATGATGTTGTTGATGGTGATGATGATGATGGTCAGGTTGGTGGTGATGATGGTGAGGTTGGTGATGATGATGGTGAGTTGGTGATGATGATGGTGAGGTTGGTGATGATGATGGTCAGGTTGGTGATGATGATGGTCAGGTTGGTGATGATGGTGTTGATGTTGATGATGGTGTTCAAAATTGAAAATATACCTTCCGACAGTTCTCCAGCTCTAGTGAGATGACTGAGAATTTCTTCAATTCATTGCTTTATATACGTTTCCGAAATCATGAATTCAGTGAGAATTGTAGGAATTTTTTGAAAAAAAACTACCTCTCCTCGGAGTAGTTTTGCATTTGGAGGGAAATAATGCTTGGAAATTTGTTTTTAGGACGAAGACCATCAAAGGGAACTATGAGCGTATTCGGAGGGTACTTTTGGGGGTTTAAGCCCCCCTCGAAATATGGGGAATTACAAAGGGGATTGAGAAAATGATCTCGGTGGATAGTTTTGTTATGCTTTAAACCTCTTCTGAAATAAATTTCTGCGTCGGTGAGTTTTAGTGCGTTTCCATGTCCCCACGAACCCCACCATGGCTTGTTTTAAATCAGCCCTCGGACTTAACGAGCCATAGATTTAAGCAGTGATGCCAACTTAACGCTTTTCGCGCTAGATCTAGCAATTTTTAACATTGTAACAACGTAAGCCAAGTATTGCTTCCTAACACAACAGCTAAAAGATGAACCAATGATGAATCTGGCTGCTTTAATTTTGTGATTGCGTTTAGACTAGAGAAACATTGTGCGCGACTATTTTTTGATTTAGAATGGCATATGGGAAAGAAAGAGATGGTTGTTCGGTGCGGTTAGTTGCATCGTTTCTAATCTGAACGCAGGCTTGTAAGAAGCATATTTAATCTATTGTTTTATAATAATAATATAAAAGAAACAAAAAACATCAAAATAGATTATGATCTTTTTAGAAAAACAACACGTTCCCTTCCCAAAACGCTTTCTTTTTGTTGATTTGGCGCTTTTTGAAATTAGAAATTGGGAATCATTGATTCCGGGTGCTTTTTAGCGCGTTTTCAAAATTAATCAGCGCTTTTTGCTTCTGAGGAGTTGGCAACACTGATTTTATTATCAAAATTTTATTTTGGAAAAATTATCGATAATCGAAAATATCGATTCTAGAAAAGTTTATCGGAAACATAGATTGTTGTATTAATCGATCATTGAAACGATCGATTTTTACTCGATCGATAGTTTTACTATCGATTAAATAAATTATCGAACTATCGATTATTGAACCTACGGATTGTGTTCTTTTACATTAGGGCAACTATTGCCGGCAATATTTTGGTTTATCGGCGAGACGAAGCGCGGGGATGTAGAGAAACTACCCCTCCGCGCTTCTTCACGCCTATTAACCAGAAAATTGCCCATTATTTAAAAAATCGATTGTGGACCTATTACTGAAAAAATCGATTAATGAACCTATCGATTATCGAAACTATCGATAGCTCCCCAGATCTATCGAGACAATAAAAAGACAAACTGATATATATCGATGTATTTTCCCATTTTGCCCATCCGTATCACGTCGTGCAAAACCTTCAGAAAGTCTGCGAGTCTTATGTGTCCCATTTTACAAACCAAATGAGAATTATAGGCGTCATGCAAAAATTTTACTCTATAAACTGTTGCTAGAACGAGGGGTTTTTACCGTTTTGAGGGATTCTTTCGATTTGACCTTCAACCAAAAA
This sequence comes from Chlorops oryzae, assembly GCA_020466095.1. Taxonomy (NCBI): domain Eukaryota; kingdom Metazoa; phylum Arthropoda; class Insecta; order Diptera; family Chloropidae; genus Chlorops; species Chlorops oryzae. Next base: position 87,375,402 of record CM035807.1, on the reverse strand, counting down.
TCACTTCAAATGTTTACAAGGGATTTATTAATGATCACTTTCCTAAAAACAACAGAAATAATTGATTTTTTTCAATATCCAAGGGAAAAGAGTCACCAAAATACTGCCTAGCCTCAGTGCTGGTTACAAAGTATGGAGAATTAAATAAGAAAAGTTTTAAAATTCGGCTTCTTGTATATTATCACGTTATATTAAACAGGTAAATGATTCCTCGTATAGTATCTTTCCTGTTAAAAATCATGATTTGATCTATGGAAAGCTGGAAGACCAAATCATTTGGGATGCCGAGCAAATGTACCGAAACCCAAAGTATTGACATTAGACCCAAACGATGAAAATATTATTTTGGGTGCTCCTCGTGATCTTGATCCACCGAAAATTGAAATTCCCCATGCAAATGTTAAAAAATCAAAAATTGGCGAAGCTGTAGTCAAATATGTATGTATAAAAATCAGCTGATTTTCCAACATAGTCATCGATTGGCGCAAGATTATGTATACGATTTTTTTTTATTGTAATTATAATAATTGCAAGCAACAAAACGCTTTTATTTGCATGAACAATTTTTGGTAGGCTGGAATCGATTTTGGTAGGGTTTTAAGAAATATTTGGTAGGGAAAAAATTTTACAGTGGCAGCGCTGCTCAAAGTATTACTGGCTGCTTTGGTTATAACCTAGATTTAACTTCGGGACTTCGTTATAACCTAGATTTAGCCTCGGGATCCCCGATAACTTAGATTTAGATTAAGGTTGATAATAACAGTAGTACCCTCCTACGTTTTTAAGAAAAATTCACATTATTAGCTTATATTTGTTTCCAGATTACGTAATAAGAAATAAATCAAATTTTGCCTTAAAACACTTAAAAAAAATTCGATTTTGTTTTATCTACTGCAACTAATTTAAAAGCATCAAACTCAAATATATAGCCCGATTTTGAATATTCCCGGGAAACGAATTCCCGGGGAGTTTACTTTTCTCGAGAGTAAACTTCTTCTTTTTTAAAATTTTTGGGGAAAGAAATTTGATGGACAATGGGTATTTGACCCATATCAAAAAATTTCAGAACGTTCAGAATCGGGGCTAATAGTTTTTAAAATTTTTCGACGATAGTACAAAACGCGCTTTACTGTTAAATTTGTAGGTACACTTTCCATGAAGGTTTTTGTCAATATTTTGGGTTTGTTTTTTTTTTTTAATTTTATTTTAAAACTGAATGTTTTGGATAAATTCAGTTTTCCTCGATGTTGGTCGGAAAAATGTGAATTTCAGTGCAAAAATATTAAAAGTCTAAGCAAAACGATTTAGCGCAAGCGTGTTAAACCCAAAAGAACTTATATTGTTTATGGTCCGCATTGGCTGCATTAGTAGCATTCGAAACGGCACGCAGTGATGTCGGTTATTTTGTTCTTGGACTGACGCTTAACTTTGGTACATTCAAAAGTGTATCTTCGAGAAAGCAAATTTCAAGCCACACGTTCCATACGTTGTATGTTGAAACGATATTATCTCTTCATGCGAATTTCAGTAGATTCCGGCATATCAGCGCAAGCGGTTGTGCCATCTCAAGAGTCTGAATAATTTAATAAAATCGAATCGAAAAAATTTCGAATAAATTCAATTAACGACGGAAGTGACTGTAAGACAACAACTATGCCGATTCACTGTATTTTCGTAAATTTCTGAATTAAATTCATCGGAAAATTTATGACAATATCGACAAAATGAAATAATTAAGAGAAACAAAATAATTGAAAAAACAAAAACAGAAAAACTTAATAATTAAATCCATTCAAAAGTCGCGGCAGCACAAAGTAGACGTGCAAGTCGCGTGTGAAAATTTCGTTTCCGGTCAGTGGGAAAAATCAACGAACTTTCTTAACAATTGAACTTCTTTTCTTTTTTTTTTGTGTATTTTCTTTTCTTGGAATTTCTGATTTTTTTTGGAATTTTTTTGATGATTTTTTTGAGCTCTAAATTGTGACTTTTAACTTACGCCCGCAACGCTGAACGTAGAAGCACGTCAAACAACGCGCCTAGCGCTTGTGAATTTGCTTGGCGGATTGCCTTTTATTTTTTGACTATTATTATTTTGTTTTCATTTCTTTTCATTTCTTGTTCTTGTCATTCTTGATGAAACAAGCTCAAGTTGCTCTAATAAATTTCAATTGTGTTGACTTGTATGAGTTGTGCTATCGTTTGTGCGGTCGCTCGTTCATTGTCATTACGTATTTAATGAGCAGAAAAGATATTCCGAATTATTCCCAACCAAAGAGATAGAAAGGGCCCCTCGATTGGATGATGGAGATTTAATAGATGGATTATAAGATAAACTGACTCTCGTTCCATCCATTTCTCTTATCATTGTGTCATAGTTTATTTACGTGACAAGGAAGTGAAACTAAATTTGAATAACAATGTCAACGAGGAGCGGAGAATTAACAGATCCGCAAGAAATTAAATATTTTATTGAAAGGTATGTAAAATTGAATAAAATTTAAAAAAAATGATATTTCAATGAAATACAAATATAGAAAGCGTTCTAGTCACTGAAGGCAAGTGACTCAAAAATATTAAATATTGGGTTTTCGAATTGAAATTTTTTGACTTAAAAAAAAAAAACTTCAATGAGTTTAAGTACTTTCAATTTTTTTTTTTTTTTTTTTAAGTACATGAAGAATAAAAAGTAATAACAAACATTAAAAATTGAAAGCCAATAGCTTATATACCTATTAATAGTGTAAAGAGCGCAATGCTGTCTATAAGTGAATCTCCATTGCAGTTCTCAGATCATTTGTAAAATGATCCCCCTTAAGATTTCGAAGTATTTTACGTTTATTATGGATTATTCATATATGACATTATTATGAAGCTATCATACTGAAGATGAAGAGGATTTTTAGTAACTAAAAATATTTTTTCAATTATTAAAATGAGAGTGCTGAGAGAATATAGGTACATATATAAATAGAAATTCACCATAGTTCTAAGATTAAAAATAGTGGTTAAAAGTTTTGCTAAGATTCGAATAATTACTGTTAGCCCCTACTCAAAGGAAGATCCAGTAAAGAGAAGCAAAGTTTTAATAAAGAAATTGTAAATTTTCTCATGCTATCTGGAAGTTCAGTTCTGGAATAATTAAAAGAAAAACAGCCTAATCCTTTTACAGCCGACGCGCCCCACAGGTACACAAGAATGATCATCATTTTAAGTACAAATGCCATACATTCATGGGCGTAGCCAGGATCTTTCATAGGGAGGTTCCAAAATAATGAAACCTCTCGCGCACACGGCCATTCATGTATGTATGCAGATTTCAATAGAAGTTAGTATACATATGATGATCTGCTTTTCAGTTATAAGTGTTTTGAAAACTATTTTTTATTTCGTTGATGTAAATAAGTTATTTCTCCGACACAAAAATTTTAAAAAATATATTTTAGGGGGACGCAAGTGCCCCAGGCTGCCCCACCGTAGCTACGCCCATGCATACAATGATAGTAATTTTCATTTTAAAATAAGCAAGGGTGTTATAATCAGGTGAACCTGACAATACAATACCCGACAAGGATAATGGAATACCTAAATATGGTCCATGACTGTGATTATTAAGACAAGAGGGACAGACCCTAGTACTGGCGATCCCTTTAAAATAGACCGGTTAAGACAACTTTTGGAAGTCACATTTAAAACCCTGAAATATGTTCAAATATCAAATTTTATTAAAGAATCTGAAAAACTTTCGGTTTTAGACAAGTTTTAATGATTTTCAAAACAGACCCTGGTACTGGAGATGTCCTTAAAAATGTTCCGATCTGGTCCATGCTCGAACTTGATCTTACCAATATCAATAACAACACGGATACAAGTTGTTTCGTAGCTAAACTCCTTCGATCAGAAAACTGGATACAGACAGAGGGACAGACAGACAGACGAACATGGCTTAATCGAATCTCCTGGTGAAATGCTCATAATTTTTATACATATTTTGTATGGTCTATCCAGGGTGAATCTGGACGTTATAGACAGCCACACATAGGAAATAAATATACCCTCGAGACAGAGTGTGTCGGGTGTAAAAAAGTAAAGGCAAATAGCTTCGTACAAAATCATGATTTATGAAAATGGATTGAGCACACATTAGCGCCCTGGCTTCCTTCCTTATACCTCCAAAGCCATTAACTTAATTCTCGCTTATATCGACTTAAGCCAATCTTCCATATTGCCACAGATTTAAACATAAAAAGGAGTATGATTATGCTCATCTGGAAAACTTATAAAACCTTTTTCAACTGCTAAACACACTTGTTTCAATGCAATTTATATTGAAGATTTTTCTTCCAACATAAGACCCAAATAAAAAACTCAATTAATGACTTCTTCATACATGCAACTCTGATGTAATTTTTTTCCTATTCACATGCCATTTAATTTAAGACAAATTTTATTGGATATATGTATGTATGTATATAATAAATTGAGTAATATAATAAATTGAAATTCAATTGCATAAGCAACTTCGTTGTTGTTGTTTCTATAGAAAATGGCATCGTTGTCGTTTTACATAAGATTTTGGTAACACAACAAATATAAAAGTTTAAAAATTTTCTTTGAAGTTTTAATCCAAGTTATATGAACCTTTAAGCTCTTCTTAAGTCCCAAAACGAAATCAACAAATACTTAAATCGAAAGCAAACTTACTTTCATAGCTCTACTTTTCGCTTTTCTTGTCCATAAAGCAAAACTTTTTAAATAGGATTATGAAAACAATCCCAATCGAGACAGACATTCAGTCATAGCAGTTGTTCGAGTTATAAAATAATAATAATAAAAAAAAAAAAAAAATTTGAAATAAAATTTAAAAAAAAATTAAAAATCGTTTAAATAAACAATTTCTTTATTTGCGAAAATGCCAGACAAAGTGTGATAGTGAGGAGAGGCGGCGAGAGAAAGAACGGAGAACGGATGGAAATCAAGTAATCGAACTGATAAGCAGAGGAGATTTTATTAATCAAAATTAAATAATAAAACCAAATGGCTTAAGAGAATTCAATTGGCATTGAGATGAAAACGAATATACAAGTACATAGCTTCTGTTGCGTAGTTATTATTGTTATTTTAATCATGCAATTCAGATGCTTTTATCTCAGGCCCCATCTACACGATGCAAGTTTTCACTTGGCAAGTCACTTCTGCAAGTACTTGGCAAGGAGATTGCATCGTGTAGAATGCTTGCAAGGACTTGCGGCAGGTTTTTCAAGACTTCCATGCAAGAACTTGCCTAAAGAAAATTCGGATCGTGTAGAAATACAATCTTCCAATTTGCTAGAAGCATTTTTTTTACTTGCACGCTTACAAACTGTCAGGTTCAAGAAAGTAGCGAGTGCTATGTTTCAATATTTATTATTTTCTTCATAGCTAGCTATTTATTGAATTAAATTTTTCGCATTTTTTTTATCAACATGGCTGTGTCAGAGGAGCAAATTGAAATAATTACTGAAGAATACCAGCAAAATGAGTGCTTGTGGCAAAAGTCACACATGGACTACAAAAAAAAGTAAAAAAGTTTACATCGGCTAAGCCGACTGCACACATACCTTTTCCTCGGCCTAAAATATGTTAAAACATTACCATAACAAAAATTCCTTCTGTTTTCGTTGTTCTAGCTTGGATATCTATTTTTATCTTATCTGTACTTCGATTAAGCTTCTCAAACTCGAGATTATTATTAAGCACAAAATTTTCGCGGATGGTGGGCATGGTCAAGCAGGCCCGGCGAAAGGTGTGGGTAGTATGGGACTGCTACCCAGTCCGATTTTTAGGGTATAGGTAATTACCCACTCCGAAACTTACTCAAAATTTGTAAAGAAAATTTTTTTGCAAAATCTTCTTAAAAAAGCAAGAGCTACATTTTACGGTACAAGCGTCCGCAATGCCGAAACGTAAACGAGCATACAACATACAACCAAAGAGCTTCAATATAAGCTTCGATTTTTTTATATTGTGTGTTATATGTACAATAAGGAGCATTATTCCATAACAAAAAATATCAAAATCGATAGCCCCGTTATAGCTATTTGAATTTGTTTACTTCAATTGTTTATATTTTTAACAAAAACCCGTTAATTTCCAAAAACAAAATTTCATTCAGAAGTGTGTCTTATTGACAATCTTCAAACTAAAAATTGGCAAGATACATGCAACAGGAGCATAAAAAAAAACCGATTTCATTCCGAAAAAATGATATTGATAATAACTTTCGTTAAAATTCGAATTTCGCAAAACTGTTCAAATTGTAATTATTACTGGTTATTGTGACTTAAAAAAGTCGAAAATTCGAAAATCGAAAAAAATGTGGTCAACTTGAGAAATTTTCACTCATATTCTATTATAAATTGAGTTAAACGAGTTGCACTGTACCACAGTAAGGATTTATATTTGTTTCTTTTTTATAAGCTAAGGAGAATACTTTTTTGTAATATATTTAATAAATAGTATTGTTATAATAAATGAAGTAAAAAAAATTTTTTGCTCTGTCGCATGGTGCCATGACTACTACCCACTCCGATTTTTGGTGTTCCGCCGCGCCTGTGGTCAAGTTTTAACCTTTAGAGGACATTTTGTCTAGCTGCGAAATACTCAATTCAAAATAGTGAAAATCAAATTTTTGCGATTTTCGCGAATGGTTGTCTTGATCAAATTTTAACCCTTAGAGGACATTTTGTCTAGTTGCGAAATACTCAATTCAGAAAAGTGAAAATAAAATTTTTCCAAATTTCGCGAATGGTGGTCATGGTCAAATTTTAACCGTTAGAGGGTATGTTACATACTCCGTGCCAAACTTAATATACCCTTTCCTTCGGAAAAGGTATAAAAAGAGGCAGCTTACGAAGCCATTGCCGAAAAAACAAATTTGTAAAAGCTGGTTATAAAGGACAAATTGCATTCATTGCTCTGGAAGCTCTGGGGGTAAACCAGTGAAATGGAAGCGCTTTGAATTGTTCACCTTCATTTGATAGGTCATTCATTGAATTCTCATAAAAGGGATTTATGTCTCCTCTAAAAAAGAATTTGCGTGCCCAAATTGTTCGTTTTGGTTTTTTTCTATAATTTTCTATTTCTTCCAAAATGAGCACCGCTGCTAGAACTTTCTTTATTTATTTATTCATTTTTGCTATTTTAGGTTAAAATATGATTTTTTTATACCAACTGTCAAACTTGCGGCAAGAACTTCTACTTGAATGTAAAAACCTTCAAGCTGGCAAGCTACATGTTCTAAAAAAAATGCTTCTGAAAAGCAACTTTTAGTAACGCCGTGTGGCTATGTGCCCAAGCACTTGCGTGCAAGTCATCTTTAGATTACTTTCAAGCAAGCTGCAAGCTAAAATTTACTAGCATCGTGTGGATTGGTCACGCAAGTTCTTGCACACAAGTACTAAAACTTGCCAAGCGAAAACTTGCATCGTGTAGATGGGGCCTCATGCTAGATGAATTTAGATATTGAGAGATATATGCTCTCGAATTGTCTTTTATCTTGCGTGCATTACTTTACGTAATTCTCAGTATCGTTTTCTCATACGAAATGCGAAAATCGTTGAAGTGCAACAAAGATTAATTGTCCTAAAACCCATATCAAAGCGTTAAAGTTTTTTTTTTTCAATTTGTAATCCCTTTTCGCTCTTCCGTTTGCCGTTTCCTTCCCCCCCTTCACGACGATGTAATTCTAATTTTAATTCAACTTTTGTTTGTTTACCAAATCGATTGTGAACCTTTTCGATGGTATTTCTTTTTTTTTTTTTTTGTATTTTTTTGTGAGTGTCATGCGTAAATAAATGTCATGTATGTGAGCTCACACCATTGGGGCGTGTTGAAATTGAATTTAAAATTCGCTCAATTTATTTACTCGTCTTCTTTTCTTTTACTTATTTTGCTTCGTTTGCTTATTCTTGTTGTCTTTGCGTTGCCACTTTTATTCGTTTTTGATACCACACTATATTCTTCCCCATTGTCGCGAGCGCTGCACAATAACAATGAAAACCATTGTGCTACATCGCAATGTTAGGGGCGATCAAAACAAACTGAAAATGAAAACAAACAAACAAAAAAACAACAACAACAACAACAACAACAAAGCCCCCAATTTAACGAATAAAAATAGATGTGATAATTTCAAATTTAATTCACAAATATTTAAGCGGGACTCTAGTGTTATCGGGTTATTGATTTCAATAATTTGTCATTAGAGCAAGGTGAATACATATAAATGCGCCTGCGAAGCGGATCACGCAAAATAATTTGGAATAATTATACGAGAGAATACGAATTTCAGAAGAAAAGCAAGGCAAAAAAAAAGAAGATTTTTTATTAAAAAGCAACACTGATCAAAAGTAGATCAAAATTATTCCCATGAAAATGGGTCGTAGTCGTCAACTCGGTTTAAGAGCCTCGAAAGTTTAAATTCTCAAATATATTCTTTTACCCCCTTAAGGGCTGGATACACGATATGGTTATTGACCAAAAGTTTGGCTGCTTTCATTTGGTTAAAATTTGGTACATGCTGATTTGGCTACAAGTCGTTTGTTTGGTTTTTATACCATATGCGCCATTTGTCCCCCAAACATATCGAGCCCTAACCGCGAAAATAACGTAAGCGAAAAAAATCAAATTTTACAGGAGAGCGTTTTTTCTGATCTCCTGGCATACAAATTATAAAACTTATAGTGCAATATCTCCGTTAATATTGAGCATATCGTCGTAATATTTTACTAGGTGATGAGTTTCAGGCTTACGATATTTTCGCGGTTAGGGCTCGATATGCATACCGCCATTTTTCGTCTGCGGCCAAATGTATTTTGGTCACAATTTGGCAAAAAAATTTGTCATCAACCTCTGGTTGGGGTGTTCACGATATGGCTGCATTGCAAACAAATGTTTGGTTGCGACCAAATGCCATATAGCCATACGTATGTTTGGTAATTACACGATTTGGTTTCGATTGGGAAAAAATTTGTTTCAAAAACAGCCACAATTTGGTCAGTAACCATATCGTGTATTCAGCCCTTTATTCATAATCAAATTTAAAATTTTTAAAAATTAAAGTTCTTCATACCAGTTTAACTCAATCAAATCCCTTTAGTTTATTCGAATTTTTCAAAAATTTTCATATAAAATTAGTAAACCTGGCTTTTACTTTTCTGTTTCTTAGCGATTATTAATCCCGTTTTCAACGGGGTACGCTTTGTGGTCTTAATGATGCGACAAAATTTTTCTTACAGCCGACCTGTCGCTTGGCCTGTCGCTGTCTGTATCGCTTTAGTAGGAAGAGTGAGACCTACAGTTTACAGCCGACTCCGAACGGCAAATTTCTTTTAAAGAATCTTTTTATAGGTAAATTTTAATTTCATAGGATTTAAATCCCATTGGCTTTTACTCTCTTGAAGACTATCATTTGAAAGTTATAACCTTCGAAAAATTGAAACTAGGTTAAAGACTAAAAGCTAGAAATTCGAAAGCTTGATCATTATTTTTACAATAGAAATGATGATAGTTTTTATATGAGATAAGTCTGTAGGATGTACTCTCTGTCAGTGACGTAACTGGGCGTGAGCACGGCCTCGCCCCTAAGTCAAAGTCAAAGTCAAAGTCAAATGAATGAAAGATTTAAAAGAACTAAGAGGCCCTGCATAGCTATATCTAAGCATAAATCAGACTCCGATGTAAGCGAGCATAAGATTAGAGGATTCACTCATAGTTCGTAAGTATAAAAAAAAGTTATAGGGCCTCGCTAGTTCATCTCGCCCACGTCCTCGCTATGCCACTGCTCTCTTTAGACCTAATAAAATAAATAAATTCAAATATCTCAACTGTCAGCATAAGGCCATTTCTCATAAGAAAAGATGAAATTTCCTGACTGCTTCGTCAGACAAGTTCTTTGTCGTTACTGTCAAGTATTCACCAAAAATCATCAAGAAAGCCTTTTACATTTTTCTCTCTTTTTTTTTTTGCAAATATTTCATCGTTCCACACGAAACATGAAGAACTGTCGTTACAATATTGCGCGCCTTGAACGACTGCTCTTCAGAAAACCCAGACGTATACGCATTTCGGTTTCGTTACTCATACGCAGCGAAGAACCCGAGGATTTTCTTTGTTAAATACCTAAACATCATATATCCGGCAATGGTTGCGGTTTTTCATCTTCTCGAAAATTCTTCTCTCAATTTTGTTCTTCTTCTAAATGTGTTTTTTCTTCTTTTTTCTCTTAAAGCGAAAATATTTTCAACGTCGAATTCGATTAAGTATCTATGTACGAGTATTTCTGTCAAAGTTGCCGAATTGATGGATACTGATAAATGACGGTAAAGAAAACGATAATCGTTTTACGCACTAAAAACGGACGCACAAACTCCAAAAGTTAATTGTTCCGAAATAAATATGTCGCATGTAATGGAAGCGTTTATGAAATATCATTCATCATTGACAACAATTATCCTTAATTCACAACATTGTTTCGTTTTTCTTAGTACCTACAATGAAAGTAGGAGGAGAATTTCATCAGGATGTACATATGTATGTAGAATTACAAGGGCTATTAATTCGTGATTTATATGAGCAAATGATGTTGGTGCTTAAGCATTGGAGCATGAACAATTTCGTCGCATAAAAGCTTCAAGGAATCAAGAATCGAGACTGCTTTTGCTCCGTTTTCTCTGCTGAATTTGTACGAAAATGTGCTTAACCTTTTAATTAGAATTTCTTTTCAGTTATTCTAATTTGTTGTTCGTTTAATTAATCAGTTTTGAGAAATTGAAAGCTAAGCTGCTGTAATGCGAACGTTGTCTTCGTAGCTTGAAGTTTGATTAAACTCTAGACAAATTCGCTTGCATTAATCACTTTCCATGAGAAGAGAACATGTTTAGGCAAGTCACAGTCTTCTAAAACCAGCTAAAATTAATACTGTTAGCTCAATAGGTATTATAATATATAAATTTTTATGTTTTTGGTTTCTAGGCAAGAATAAATTATAGCACATTGAACGTCAAATTGCTTTAAATAAGAAAATTTACCTTTAAAACGAGCAAATTGAATCACAATTTTTCGAAATAAAGTCAGATATTAAAGATATTGCATGTTCCAAACGTAGACATTCGTAGACGCTATGGAGTTGCGCCAATTATTGGGAAAATGCGACAAGCAAGGCTACGCTGGTATGGTCACGTCCTGAGAGCAAATGAGGAGACTTTGGCAACGAAAGGCTACGCACTGGAAATTCAAGGTTACAGAAAACGGGGGCGTCCGAAACAGCGCTGGATGGACACAATAAAATGGGACCTAGAGGCTGTAGGACTTACCTCGGATGATGCAACCGACAGAACAAAATGGAGGAACAGGTCGCGTTTTGCGGACCCCGGGATAGACCGGGATAGTTAAACACGCAAGAAGAAAAAGAATTAAAGATATTGCTAAAAGAATATCAGATTTTCCGATCGTTGAAGATACATATCTTTAAAGCTGCTTGAAGAGCTTTTGGATTTTAGAAGGACTGCACACGACACAACGTGTTCAAACTAAAAGTAATAATGTTCCCAGCAAACATTCTGAGTCGTAAAGGACTCATATACATATGAATCCTTATAGGAGTCGGAGCCCTCATAATGAACTCATTTAAGAGTCTTAAAGAGCGTGTTTCCCTTCTTTCAAAGGTCGTCTTATATGAGTCCGAAGTCATATAACGAAAGAGAACATTTTGGAGTCGTATATGACGCTTTCCGCACTCATAATTTACTCTTTTTTCCACTCACATAAGAGCCATATGTGACTCCTTCCGCACTCATATATATCAGTTTAAAAAGGCTAAAAAACTGTCAGATTGCCATATTAGCATATCTGTGTGAATAGCATAATTGTTTGTAGTAAATTTTTTATTAACAGATATTTAATTAATTGTAAAAATGTTGTTTCAAGAAAACTGAATATTCTGTATGTCTGTTTAAGTTAATGGGAACTTTCGTTGGCGTTTCCGGTAAACATGAGTACTTGGAAACCATTTTGAGTCATGTTACATTTAGTATTTCTCTATAGAAATATGTCAAAAAAAAAAAAACTAAAATCCAAAATTTATGCTCACGTTCTATGAATTCTCATTCATGACAAAGTCAATGATTTGGAAACTTCCAGTTGAGCCAATCTTTAATACGAATGTGTTTACAATGCCATTGAAAACATTTCCGTTTTGCTACGGCTTTCCCTCTGCCCACCTTCATCTTTTTCATTCTGTATGTACATATGTACGTGTATCGATTTTCATATCATAGGCTGCCTATGTTCGATGGCCGATCACAGATTCCGATTTATAGCTTCGTTGGTATGCGCATTGTGAAGTGAAAGCAAAAAATTGGACGCATTTTTATTTGCGGGAATGGTATTTTCTAAGCAATATGTAAGCAAGCAATTGATACTAATCCATTGGTTTTTGCGGCAGCTACCAATGATTTTTCGTGTTGTTTTTTTATTATTTTTTTCCATTTTTATCCAAGCAATTTTTAAACACACGATTGGAAGTATGAAAAGCTCGTGAAGCACTCGCCCAATCACTCAAAGAGTGTAAATTTCAATATTTCCTATTTTCATGTTTTGCTTAAAATGTTTGGCAAATATTCGCTGTTTGTGTGTGTGTGTGTGGTGAGTTAAAGTACCATAGAACAGAGCACAGAATATTGGGGAATTTACTCCGCTAAAGTATATTCGAAATAGATTAACGGAAACAGGAATTCATATCTTAATTTGTTTGCTTTAAAAAAGGAATTTCGACGTGAAAAGCAGGTGCCCCTTTGGGGCCTTTCATGTTATTTATATGATACAAAACAAAAAAGAAAATTATTACCCCCCAAGCAGCAGGCAACAATATACAAATAATACCTTTTTTCCACGTCATATAATATGATTTTCATATTGATGTGTATGTGTTGGTTTTCCTTTGCGATTGGTTTGCAGTAATATTCATGACGTCAATTCTTTTGTGTAGAGAATGACGTAAAAAATTTTAATGGAAATTCCTGTTATCGTTTATCATGTCCCTTCTATTTTGATCATTTTGTAAGTTTTTTATTTTTGTTTTTCGGAATAAAAAGTACATAAGCTGATGGCGTTATCGTTGTCCAAAAAGAAAGAAAAGAAAAACAAAAACGTGTCTATAGAAAAACAATTTTTTTTCTCCATATTACATTCGAACACTCGGCATGAAAAGGGAATTATTGTGCTGCCAAATGTATTCCACCTTATCATAAATAATGAGATATTTATGCGGGCCGTAAAAAGTTATTTAACCTGCACTTACGGATGCGATATTACCTTGATGAGGTAATTTATTAAAATTATTTGGCATAAATTTAGGCGTATGTGTTGTCTACAAATATCTAAAGCCTGTCTATTTTATAGAGTAGGTTCCTACATACTTACATACAATACTGAAAAGTTTTTAGAAATAAGTTTTGGAAAAAATTTGTATCTTTTTAGAATAAGACCGACAGTCAAAAGCCCCAAAAAGCATTGAACTTTTAAGTTCAAAAAAGTTTTAAGGCTCTTATGAATTTTAAAGCTCTTTTGACATGAACAGTGGACTTTTTTTTTGGTATACAAAAAACTGAAATGTTCACACAATATATGTATATGACGTGTTCCTATTTCGACCTTTTCCCCCAGTTCATTCGGCCAAGTATTAATAGAATTTCCTTCGTGAACACCTGGTCAGCTACAACACACAAAAGGCATGCATGAGAATACAATTAATTATTATCAGACATACCTAAGGGAATTTGATATTTCACTGATAAAAAACAGACAACAATTGTTTCAGATTGTAGGAAAAATATTTTGAACACATTACGCCATCATAACCATGCCTTGCTCCTCCAATGAACAGCAACAAAATGATTTTTACCTCAAAGCTCGTTGAATGCATAAGCTTGAATTGAATAGAATCTTCACCGATACTTATACTCCAATGTGTCTATTCCCATAGCATTTTTTGCCAGTAGTTTTCATTCGAAGTGAGAGTCAACAACCTCTTACTGCCTCCTCTCTCTGTGTGGCAAAACATTGAAAATTGCCTATTATGCTCCGGGGAGTCCTGGGCTTTTTCAAAGAAGTGATAGCTTCAAACGCAATTAGGAGACTATGGGTAAAAGTTTGTTACGTCTGTTTGGAGTGATTTTTTTTTTATTCGATTTTTCATTTTCTAGTATGTGGAAAATTAAAAGTTTTTGTCGAAGATAGATCTTTTTTGATTCTCTATCAGTAGTCGAGAATCATAATAGGGCTTATATACATATATAACTATATTCGTATATATATATGAATTCACCTGTACACTACTCTGTGCTATTTATTCCCAGAAAAATGTGTCACAGCTAGAGATGCGAATTTGCAGCAATGCTATCGATTTTTGATATCGACTCTTATTGCACGAAGAATACTACCGGTAATATTACTAAAAATGTTGCCTGCAGCTTATCTGTAAGCATTTACGTATTTTTGCGGTAATTCGGGATTGGCTGATAAGTATTAATTTCTTCGTATCACCATGTTTACACGTGATTGTCTGTGTCTCTTATTCACACACGGCCTTAAGGAACTCGTAAGCAAATACAATCATTATGTTATGTTCAAACGGCAAATGATTCGGCTGAAACGCTCTGTTTTCGTATGGCATACGTTACGCATACGTCAGGCGTACCAAAAACAGAGCGGTGATTTTTTCATACGAAAAACGTGAGGTTCGCTAGCATTTTTTAAATTTTCTCTATAAATCCTTGTCGGACCATAAATTTTTATACATCATTTTAAAGGTAATAAAACCAGCATGATTACAAAATTGAAAAAAAAAAATAAAAGCGTCCCGCTCATTGATATATTGCCAGATTTTTTTTACAAAAAAATTTTTTTTGTTTGCCACCCTATTAAAGACTGTTTTAACGGCTTACCAAATTGCCCTTGTTCAAAGAAATCGAACAAAATTTGCCTACTTTGTGAGCATTTATGTGTCACTTACTTCGATCAAAACTTTGGAATTTTGCAAACTTCAGCACCCTGTATCTACAACACCCGTTACTTTTCGAAGCTAAAAATTTGGCATTATCATATACACGTATAGAGGTGCCATACAAAAATTAAAATTGGAAAGATTCGGTGACATCATTAGATATCCAATGATAGGAGTTCTAGCTGCCTGCTCATATTACATTATTAATAAAATGAAAAAAAACACCCCTACCGCAACCGCTACCTCTTTCTCAGAAATCAATGCTACCGTTACCGCTACCGACACTGCTACCCTTAAACGTTAGGGTTTCATTCCCTGTTTTCAAGCAGCTGTAATTATTAATTGAGGAACAATTTCTGATTATGATGCAACGAAGCTATTAAAATAAATTAAAACTTTGGCTATGAATTTTATTTTACGTTGACGAATATGAATATGCCGTTAGCGCTCGAAACTTAAGCTCAAAAAGCTTTCTTGAGGCCACATAACTTTTACATAAAACACAATAAAAACTTTAAAATTTTTGTTGGGAAACTTCGTGTTACCAAAGCGAAAAATTCTAACGGTTGTTTTTAAAGTAAATAAATTTGAAAAAAAGAAATAATAAAAATTTTTCCACATCTATATTTTACAGTAAAGCCAGTTCTATAGACTGTTTGTGTCAAAATGCAAAAAGAAAACTTCTCGAAAGCCTGAGGCAACTCGTGATATAAGGTAACGGATATGTTCAGTGTTCTTATTTCGAGGTCTCATTCAATGGAAATAGGTCTTCCTAGAGAGAAATGAGAAAGCAATGCTGTCTAAAGTTTCGAAATGAAAAATTTCCGCGACTCCACGACAAAGTGCAATTCCACAAATAAAAGTTTCACGACAAGAAGCAGGATATGACAAGCGAAAGCGAGAAAAATGAAGCTGTAGGATTTTAGAACTTCTTCAATTCACCTCCCACTCCTACCCCCTTTTTTTAATGGCAATATTCTATCCTATGGTTCGCGACGAATGCACTTAAGGAATCTGGCTGCATTATGTTCTTTTGAGCTTTCGAATTTTCCGCTTTGAGTTTCTCTTGGATTTAAGATTGAATGGAAACTGAGAAAAGCGCAATAACTAGTAAGCATCCTTTTTCTTGTGATTTATGCAAAATGCATTAAAAGAAATAAGTATTAAAAAAAAAAGAAGTTCTTATCGCTAAGGAAATCGCACAGTCACATAATTGAGATTTGTTTCAAAGATCTTCTTCTAATTTAACTTTCAAAATGAATTTCAAGAAAAAGTTTCCTGAAATAATTTCAAAAATTTCTTCAGCATTTGAAGCCCTTTTTAACGCTTTAATCTTCCAATTAAATGGAAGAGCATTGAATCCCACATTCTCAAAAATGTTTAATGAATTGTTTGAATTTAAAATTTTCCATAATTTTTGTCTTCTATCATGCGATATTTTCCCATTCGCTTGCGATTGTCGCTGTATGCAATTTTACTGCTGCGGCAATGTTAATCCTAAGAGTCCACCGGTCACTTGGGGTTTGTATTTCCACTGATGGGACTATTACGATCGGTCCCACAATAGTCCTTGATAGCTTAGCTCGAGTTTATTTGGGGTATTCACAAGGAAGGTGGAACTCTGTCGGAATATTTTCGAATTTTAATTCGTCACGCACTAGGGAGAAAACACCCGATTTTCACATATCCATTCGAAAAAAAAAGAATAAATTGTAATTGAAAAGAAGACTAAAAACTAATCCGTGCAAACCGGGTGTCCCCCCCAGTTTTTCCCTATTGTCTTCCCATTGAGACCCAACAATGTCATTAGTGACCGTGTAGAGGGGTTATTACTATAGGACCCCTCGTTAAATTATATTATTTAAATAAATCTTAATTTTAAGAACACAACAGATAGAAAATTGATATCAAAATAAGAATATTTTTTTTTTTATCCCCTTAATTATCATTCCGATTTCCTCTGAAGCAATTGTCACTTTTTGTACACAATAGAAATGTGATATTTTCAAAATGTATTCACATCTGCATGCGACATTCTTGATTGGCACGCAAATCTAGAAATTCGATGAATAAATTTACTTTGGCTTATACCAAAGAATATGAAAAGTATTTGCGTTTTTCATATAAAAAAGAAAAAAAAATGGAAAAAAGGAAAACAAGTTGTCACATAAATTGCTCCATTTCACGTGCGAGCGCTAAAAGCACTCGGTCGAAATTGCTGTGCATTAAGAGAGACATATGGTGGCGAAGAGAAAATGGCTTCGGTCTGAATCGTTTTGTACTTCAATTAAAATAATTGAAATGTTTAAAATTGTCATTCCAAAGGCAATGCAAAAATGAGCATTGATTCTATGAAACTGAATTAATGTTAATTTCAGTTCAAATGTTTTCATTTCGTTTGGGGACGTTTGCGGGCTTCCTTTTTATTTTTATATTTTTTGTTAGTTTAAAAACGATTGTGGCACTCTAAGCAACTGAGGAGGCCTCATTTTTGCTGTTAGTCAATCATAGCACCTCTTCGAATTATCCGAATTGAGAGCATTGTGACCTGTTATGCCTACTTTCTTAACGATTCCCCCTCGACACTGCTTATTTCGAACGATCTTCAATATAACGAATACAGAATTTTGTGCCTTGTTCTTTGGGAGGGAACTTTTAGTAGTGTCCCAGCGGGAAATGTCCACCTGACATCATCGATGACTTTGGAACCGGAATGCATGCGATTTCATATGGGATTTTTACAGAAGTGGACAGGAATTCACCGGTGACATATCATGCTTGGGGATGCGATGACAAAAAAGCATTTGAGAGCAGCAACATCGCTTTTTTCTCTCTAAATGTCAATTTATAGAGACCAGTTGAAAACTCTCTTCTTTGGCTTCTCTTTGAATATTTCGAAAACTTTTCAAAATCGAGTCGAGCACACATCCTTTACGCCACTTCATGCTAACGCTCAACTGACGCTATAACCTTATTAAAATTTCACTAGCCAATCAGATTCAAGCACATGAACAGCACCCCTCTACGATGACATGTCCCCAAATGTGCCATGCATGACAGGGCGTGCAACCGGAACCGAAACCGTAACCGATTTTAACCGGTTCATTTTCCTAACCGAAATAAAACCGAAACCCATATTTTGTTTTTATTGAAACCGGTTCCCGAACCAAAACCGAAACACCGAAACCGGTTCGAAACGGTTTCTGAAATAAATTCCAACATATTCCCCAAAATTTCACTTATTTCATGGTCGCTCATTAATGCGCCACATAAACATTCAGTCTGACTGATCAGTCAGCCGTGTGCGTGTTTATGTACTCTTGCCTATATATTTCCCTTCATGTGTCGGTGTGCCGCTCACGTGCTTTTTTCACAAAAACAATTAACTGACACATTCAGTCAATGTTTATGTGACTCTTAAGCAATTACATATTATGTTTACATGACCACTTGATACGTATTTACTCGACACGTTTAAGACTGTCTGTCTTTTTTTGCCACCAGTAAAAATCGTGTGGGCAAACAGAGACAGATCGACTTAAGTGTGTCGGGTG
The DNA here is from genome assembly GCA_020466095.1 of Chlorops oryzae. NCBI lineage: Eukaryota > Metazoa > Arthropoda > Insecta > Diptera > Chloropidae > Chlorops > Chlorops oryzae. The sequence continues at coordinate 87,356,808 of CM035807.1, read as the reverse complement.
AACACGTATCTAGCGGGTCGTGAAAACATGGTAAATGACGATTAAATAGCCACATCTTACATTATGTCCTAACTTCAGCCAAAGATGCACCTTTTGGAAGCTTTTAGATTTTCGGCACAAACATAATAAATATGGTTTGTACGCATTTACACGTTAAGACATATCGATAATGAAAATCATATTTTGCAGGCCAGGCGCGAGGGTCAGATTTCTGAAACATGTTTCGAAATTATCCCATTTGAATACATGGGAAAGAAAGAGAAGCATTGATTGAAGTATGAAGAATAGTGTTCCGGAACAGTTAACAAACACCGTCTCTTTTCTTCTTACGTCTTTCTTTACTTACTTAATTTTCTCAAAACATTTGTTCGTGAGTCTGACTCTAGAATATTGCAACTTTTTAACGTGTAAATGCGTATTGACAACGCCAAATTTAGTTTTGTGCTGTGAATATCAATGGTCTATAAAGCGAACCCAACACGGTACTGAATTGCTTACTGAATCCTGAAAGGTTAAGGAGCGTTTGAAGTCTATATTTCGTAGTCAAAATTTTTTTTTTGTACTGCAACGACAGTTGAAAATTTAACAATTTTAGGGTTTGCTTTGCAAGAGATTAATATCTTGAATTTTTTCCGCGATTCTTAAAATCTTTGAAAAACCGTAACCGGAACGAAACGATACTGAAACCAAAATAGTTTTTTTCAGAACGAAACCGTAACCCGAACGTTATTTGTTTCGTTTGCACGCCCTGATGCATGATACTGTCACCTATATGTCATCGATGATATCACTGATGACTTTGCAATACGTGAACTTCTCGCTGGGGTAAGCAGTGCCACAACCTCTCATAACTGCAAAGGAATTCGGTGTCCGAGCTCGAGGCTTAGATTTCGATAAATCTAAGATTTGCTCGAAAAACTTATATCAAAGCAGTTTCTATCAGTGGCGCAGCGAGACAATTCGGCGCACGGGGACCAATGGGGGTATAATGGAGGAAATTCTGTGCTAAATAAAATAATAAAATATGATTTGGAGACTTCCCCTCACTACGCTACTGGTTTCTGTTCTAATTTGCCCTTAAACAGTAGGCTCCACAATTCACATAAGACATTGTTCGTTCTCAATCTGGAGACAGCAAGTTCGGCTTTGGTTTTGAAGGGCTTTTCTGGGACTGACCATGATACTTAGTACCAAAGTAAATTCAATACCAGTCGCCAAGAGCGAATTTTCGTATATAAAGCACAAAAAGAAAAGAAAAAACAAATAAATAAAAATAGCGTGTTCTATATCTGAGCTCACATTCTATAGATTTATAAGCACATATGTATGAATGTATGTAAATATTTCTGTAACTAAAAATATCTTTGCAAGCAGAGCTTTTGGGTTTTTTTTTTTGTTTTTTTTTTTTTGCTACTGTTTCTGATTAAGATTTATTGCGTATGAAGCTCTCAGCTTTGAGTGCTGATAAATCTAGCTTATGTTGCATTTTATACTCTTATTATTGGATTTGCTATAAATAAACAGAAACAAATAAATAAATAAATATATGTATATATTCGCGCAGTCGACGAAAGTGGTGCCAGTTTTATCACGTGTGAAAGCAAATATGACATTAACCACTGTATGCGTTGGACGTGCTAGGAAAACAGAAAGAAAAAAAAAACAAAAAAAGATAACAAAACAGCAGACACGTATTAAACAAAAGCAAGCAAACCAAACAAAATAAAGTTCACTGTTTATAAATAATAATAGAGAAAAAGTTCACTTCTCAAAGATAGAAAGAAATCTTAAAGATACGATAAACAAGAGGGCTTGAGTAATCATTTGGCTGGTGTGTTTCTTCTTCTTCATTTTACCGGGATTATTATAAGTCATGGCTCAGAGCTCAGCTGTTCAAACAATTTGACTTTATTTTGTTATGGTAATTGGGGCCGTTCGTTGATAACAGAGCTGTCTAAAAAGTATTTAAAAAAAAAACAAGTAAAGAAGTTTACTTTGGCTTAGCCGATTGCACACATACCTTTTCTACAGCTTAAAATATGTTAAAACATTACCCTAACGCAAATTCCTGCCGTTTTCGTTGTTTTAGCTTGGATATCTAGTTATACTTTATCTGTACTTCTGTACTTCCATTTGGCTTCTCAAACTCGAAGTTATTACTAAGCACAAAATTTTCGCGAATGGTGATCATGGTAAAAATTTAACCGTCTATTTAGATATTTAATTTTCTCATCTTATTTTCAAAAAATATATTAGACTTATGGGGTACCAAATTAAAGGAAATCGATCCAGCATTTTGAATAAAATAAGAAATGTGGGTGATAATAGGACCTTTTTCATACCAAAATGGCTCTCAAAGTCAAAAAATTAGAAAAAAAATTTTAAATTTTGATTTTGAAGGCTCAAATACCCTTGAAGCTGCAATAAAGTATAAGACTATTTTATACTCCTAGAAAGGTCTGACAATTCTCTGTCCAACAGCATTAAAATTTTTATCTTGGATTCAAACGTTGAGGCGAGAAAATTGTATTTCTGAAACAACTGAAAATTTCTTTCTTTCCCTTATAACTCCTCAGGGGTGCATGCTAAATTTCAATACGATATCTTTCATGGTTTAGGAATAAATTACGAAAAACTAATTTGTGACCGACAGACAGACAGACATGGCTAGATCGATTCCTCCCGTCACCCTGATCAAGAATATATATAAATATCGGAACTTATTTGGTCTGTTACAAACTCCGTGCCAAACTTAACATACCTTATTCTTCGGAAAAGATAAAAAAATTTAAAAAAAATATAAAAACATAACACATATTGTTTCGACACCTTTGAACCTAAGGCACAGCAGTCGTAAAGTGCTTAGGGACCGCATTTTCAGAGCCAACTCCAGATGACGGCAAATCATTTTCAAATCGATTTCACCTTAATCAATGAACTTTCTAATGGTTTTCTGGAAAAATGACGAAATAAGACTGCAATTACCTCGTATAGAATCTAATAAAAAGAAGTTTTATTGAACCCAAGGGTTCGACCATTTTCCAATAGCGGACCACCAAGTCATTTAAACAAAGCGGGAGACTATCCATCAGGGCATGCCATAAAAGACTGATACGAGCAAACAAAACACGAGACCTCTCCATTTAATATTTGAACTTTAAAAGGTTTTAAAAGTTCCTTGTCTATGCTCTGTCTTATATTTCAATTGAGCTATTCCAACAGATCATCTCGAATGAATAAGTAATTGTGGTTTTAATTTAAAAGAGCTCCAACAGATGTTTCTTTTGTATGTCTGAATGGACAAATACACGAGTAGGTAATCTCGCTTGCTCATAAATAATGCATCAACAATGAAAGCTTACGAGAGTAGTATGTATAAGGCCGCTGTTTAGTATGATTAAGACTTATTAAGCCAATTTAATAATACGACTTGAGACCGCATTTTGAGGTGTAGAAGTAAGTATCATTCTGTAGGTGTGCGGCTGTTGGTTTCGTCTCAGTTTCAGTTTCACTCGAATTGAGATATGTTCCTCTTAACATGCGTGCATATTCACCGCAATTGATGGCACTTAAGAAAGGAATTTTCATTACATGAAGAATGACAGTAATTCGTGAAAGGTCTTTGCTTTCAACTCACTTTGCACTTTGACGTCATCTCGTATTTTCGATATGGGTGTAGGAGGATTTTACTCAAGACCGCGTTGCTATATGAAAAAAGAAAATTTTTTTTTTCCATATCCTTTTGAATAATTTACATGGCTTGATTGGAAAGAAAACATCTCAACCTACGCTGGCTACGGTGATGAGTTAAAGTTATGTTCTATTTTATCTCTTCTAGGATTTCTTTTTTATAATTAACATCCTTAAAATAGGTACTTTGATGTTCCCTCGATAATCAGATGGAATGCCTTGAAGATGGGGAGACCGAAAAAAGGTGTTTCTCTTTTTTGATGTTTTCTACGATTGCTGATAAATTTTTAAGCCCGACACACTGCGTGTCGGGGGTATATTGCGTTTGTGTGTAACACCCAGAACCAGTCGAGATAGACTATACAAAATATATATAGAAATGATCAGCGTCACCAGAAGATTAAATTTAGCCATATCCGTCTGTCTGTCTGGCTTTATATAGAATTGTTATCATCGTAATATTCTTAAAATTTGCTATTCACATTGGCGAAGGCGTGAGAAATAATAAGTTCGCGAAAGGACCAGATCGGGTCTTTTTTAGGGGTACCCTGGGCCCGATCTAGCTGTTTTGAAACTATGGGCAAACCCGATACTTCCCTCCCTAAAATATCACTAATGGGGCACTGTTTTCGCATGTCTGTGTGAAATTTCTTGTATGAAAAGCATAAACCTGAATTTAATGGAATATTTTGATTAAATTAGATACATATGTGTTAATATTTGAAAAGTGGGCGCTGCGTTGTTCATAAAGTGATGCAATCGAAAAGGGTATATGGGCAATTCCACAGAAATCGATGAGAAGAAAAAAAAATTTTTTTCGATTAAAGTTGGAAAAAAATATCAATAATAGTTGAACAGATATGTAATCTATACGTTGCTGTCAAATTCATATAGTGCATCCTTTTTTCGCAATTGGACACGCGTGTTTTGTGAAAAGCTTAAATTATTCGAAGAAAAATGTCAAACGTCGAAAATTTTCCCAAGGTCAGCAAATAAAACATGTATATATTTTTCGATATATAACTAAGCCCAATAATGGTTAACAATCAAGAGCTTTAGATTAAGCTGGCAAAAGTACGAAAAGTATAATTTTAAGCGACTCAGACAGTGTTGCATTTGGCCGCAAAGTTTGTGTAACATACCAACGCTAAATGCAACAAAGTTAGTGTCAAAGTAAAGCATGTCGATGAAATAAATGCTCTTTATTTTTTCCTCTAAGTATTCGAAATTGTTCAAAGAATACCGTTAAAAAAATTATACTTGTGGATTATTTTTAATTTTAAATAGCATTTAAAAGCTGTAACGTACCAACGCTTTCATGATTGTTAGCCTGACAAGGTACCGGTCGCAGTTTCAAATGTGCTAAGATCTATGTAACTTGAAAATTAGTATGTACATTTTTTATTCGGGCATGTGATTGGATTCCCTTTCCCCAAATTTTGGGGAAAGGGAATTTCGTTCCTCCAATATTTTGAAGAATGTATGGAAATTTTGAAAGAAATGACATTGTCAAAAACAAAAGAGCGGCTATACGATAAAATTTTCGAATTAAAAAATTTCGAACATATTTAAATTCCCGAGTATTTATTTCAATTTCCCGAGGAAATGAATTCCCGGGAATCCAATCACACACCTGATTTTTTATATTTGTTGGATAGAAGTCTTTGATATGCACAAACCATCCAAACTATCAAAATTTCCCAAAGGGGGGTGCAAACCCGAAATAGCCACCGTCGATCCAACCCTGTTTTGGACATACACAGTTTTAAAGCATAAACGATCACGCCTAATTTTTTTACTTGATGAGCAGGAGGTACCCTCATTTGATGAAACACCTGGGTGTTTCAAACAGTTGCAAAAAGATAGTATTCCCGGCACATATAGTCTGCCGGGCATAAAAAGCTTCTATACTATTCAGAAGGTTAATTTTATAGATTTAGGTCAAATCTTTTGTAAAATTTTTTTTTACTTTGATATCTCTATGACAGTTCGATTTCAAAAATTTTTATGTAACATACCAACGTAACGTACCAACAGGCGTATAATATTTTTTAAAATTTATCAACACATATTTTTTGGGTTTTTTAATGCAAAGCATCGAAAGTAACCTTTTTTACATAATTCATAAAAATTTTGTAAAACTACATTCAGTAGGAGAGCAGAGTTTTCACAATATCTGCCGCTCTCTCAAAACAGCTAGAAAAATTTGTAACGTACCAACGCATTTTAATCAGCATTACCAGGATGCCCCATGGACTTTTTTCAAAATTAAATATTGTATTTTCTAGAACTCATGCCTATCTTTATTTACTGGAAAAGCTCGACATCGTGTTTAAAAAACTTAAGAAGTTATGTGCCCAAAATTGAAAAAAGTGTAACGTACCAACAAATGGAATTGCCCATATGGGGAATTTCACGAGAAACGGTCCCACCGGTGACACCAGTAACAATCATCCCGAGCAAAAATTGAGTAATTTCAGTGCCTAACTATTTTTAAAGGCTTTCAAAAACTGGAATGTTTATAAATTACGTTCTTTTTCTTCATTAAAATGAGCTAAAACCTACAAAATTAGTGTCACAGGTGGAACAGTATTCATGGAATTGCCCATATGAGGCTTCCTTTTTAGGTCATGAAAGTCTTTAGAATACTTTTTCTTAGTGAAATACTTATTATTAATTAAATATTCAATTATATATAGCTAACCGTTTATCTGTGTCAGGCTCTCCTGAATATAACACCATCACTTATTTTAGGGCCGTTTACCCATCTTCTTTTTATTTATATGTAAGTTTAATTATCCTGATGATAATTTCATACAAATTTGATTAATAAGTCAAAGAAAATGAAATTTAACTGGCAGATAGAGCTTAAAATTAGGATGAGAAAACGGCCCTTATTCGTCTTAATTAAGGGAACGATAGATATTTTTATGAAACCCACTGTTATCTGCTATTTCCTCCTGCGAAAGTTTTCTTCAAAATTAACTTTCAAGAAAAATTGGCAAGATAAGTTTTTAATTTCCTAAACAGCTTTTTTCTTTCGTTTTCAAAATTAAAATAATCGCCAAATATGTTTTTCTCTAAATTTCTCTTTCTGTTTTATTTTCGTTTTTCCTCATTATCCATGTTCATTTTGGTTACAGCATTCGTCTTCCGCTTCCTGTTAACAAACTTTGTTACATAAACGAATGGAAACTAGACCTGGGCTGATTGAGATGGGAACGAATAAAAGTTAGAAAAACGAAAAAGATGAAATCTTTAACAAAAGCAAAAAAAAAAAAAAGATTTGCTGAAATTCTTCAAGTTTTTGCATTCGAATTCACAGCATTAAAACGTTTGTTATTCGATATTGTTGTGTGGTAAGCTTGGAATATCATTGCTTGAAAACTCGCTCTTTATGAGCGATACACAACTTTTCGTGGCTTAATTGCGTTTGTGGATCCGTCTGCTTGTCTGTTGATTAATAGTGTTCTTATCGAAGAATATACCGATACACTGAGCGAAAACTACGGTTGTGTAATTTACAACGATTCGTAGTATACTACGACCGTAGTTATTTTAGAGCAAAACTGTAGTACGGACGTATTCAAACATGACTTTAACAGCCATGCGTATTCTTTAGGAGCAAATTTCTTTACACACGTATTTAAAAAACTTCTATCAAAAAACACGTAAAATAGTTTTCATTTGACTTTAAGTAACATATTTAGTCCACGCGAAATAGATTTCTCCGTGGCGTACGGGTAGCGTGTTCGCTCAGCAATCCGAAGGGCTCGGGTTCAAATCCTACAGCAGGCGAATGAAATGTGTTAAAAATGGGAATTTTTCAAGTAAGTAGAAAAATATTAAAGAAAAAAAAAGACATCTAGAATGAAAAATCAAGCTTACCCCAACCGTAAAAATTGGAGAGAAGAGAGGACCCCATCCCGGCTTTCCAAAATATATTTTTTTTGTTTTTGCATAAAATGTTAGTTTTAAAACTTTTTATTCCTCTAAGGTTTTTAAATATTATATACCTAAATTTTATGTTATTTGTAAAAAAAAAAAAAAATTACGCCTGCCTCACCGGGGATCGAACCCGCCGACTTGGGATTTGCTGCTACTTTCGTATTTAAACGTTTTTACTACGCTTGTGGTTATTTTAACTACGTCCGTTAATAGAGCTAAATCATTGCTGTTCGTAGTTAAATTAACTACGTTTTTGTTATTTTTACTACGATTTTTAGCTCAGTGTACTTGCATCGATATATCAAGTAGTTAGTGGTCAAAACGATTTTCGATTTTTTGAATTAATTGAATTTATTTGTTTTAATGGACGTGAATTCGTTTTCAAGAACCTTAAATGGATTTTACCTTATCATTTTATCCCCCTCGTGGTTCATATTGTCAAGGTTGAATCACTTTAACACCCTTATTTGTTTTCTTTCCTTCATACTTTATTAATTCACAAATTTTTTTTGCTTGTCTGTAATTTTCTTTTTTGTTAAATTCTTTATGTTTCACGACGTTCGGATTTCGGTTGAACTTTGCTTTTGAAGTCATATTTTCTTTTTCTTTTTGTTGTTTTGCTTTTTGATACTTCGAGTGTTATGATGACTTTTTATTTATCTTTATTCATGAGATTTTGAAGAAGAAGAACATTGCTCGCCATGAATATTTTTTGATGTTTATCACAGCAACGTCTTAAATTATATTTCACCATTTATCACAAGACATTTTATGACAATTTAAGAAGATTTCAGAAAATGTTGGGAGTTTTATTTGGAGAGAAAACAAATTTTAGATTAGAAGATCAGGGCGCATTATCTTATTTTTGTTGTTGCGTGGAATATTTAAGATTTTCGCCTACACTGAATAATTACACAATGCTACAGCGTTTCGGCCATTTCCTTCTGTTGGTTTTTTTTTGTTACTAAAGCGTTCTCTCATTCGAAAAAGGTCAATGGTTTGATCGATTTAAGTAGCGTTTCCGAGATATTGCCCAAAATGTGAAAAAGTCAATTTTCTCTACTTTGCCCCATATTTCGGGCAAGGTGGAGACTGTACGAAAATTTTAAGTGCCTAAACGCCACCCTACGACTCTAATTGTGGCTTTTATGAGGTCAGAAGGGCCATTTTTTGCTAATATTTTTCGTTACTTTCACTCACTTATCGCCATACCAGTTTTTGCGAGAATCGTAACGAACATTTAAAGCCACAGAACTCGATGATCGGATGACAAATGTGAAAGTTATAAGTAAACAAGTGAGGGTGTTATAGTCAGGCGAGCCTGACAATAAAATACCCGACGCAGACACACATGTTTAAATAATTTTTGAACAACGCCCAAAAAACAGGACCATTAAGTAAAAATATTCAAGAGGTTTTATAGGCCATTAGGGGCCTCATATACCGACTTTTTTTAAATTTCTTTATCAAAACCGCCCTTTTCCACGCCCACTTTTCCATTTTTATGGCAATTCTAATCGGAGGCTTAAATATACACTCAAATTCTAAGTTTCATTGAAATATTTTGAAAAAGTCCGATTTTGAGGCAGTTTTTGTGATTTTCGTAACAGACCCCAGTACTGGAGGTACCCCTAAAAATCGTCCGATCGGGTCCATTCTCGAACTTGTTTTTACTCATGTCACCGTGAGCAAGTATACCAAATTTTGTCAAGATAGTTCAACTCCTTCGATAAGATAACTGTATACAGATAGACAGACAGACAGACAGAAGGACAGACGGACATGTCTAAATCGAATCTCCTAGTGACGCTGATCATTTCTATATATATTTTGTATGGTCTATCTCGACTGGTTCTGGGTGTTACGCACAACCACACAAACGCAATATGCCCTCGACACAGAGTGTATCGGGTATAAAAACTGCATTTTTATTTTTTTTAAACGTGGGGTATTTGGTACTGTGCGAGCATACGATTGTACGTTACGTATACGTAGGTAGGTATGTAGGTTCTCAGTGCGTATGCGTAAGGCATACCCAAGTAGCAAAATAGATCGAAAATTGGTAAATTCTTACCTATATTAGGTCAGAATATTTACTAGACCTAACCTAAATAGGTCGAAATTACGTCGATTCGACGTCGAGTCGACGTAAGTGGGGAATAGATTGGAAGTCGATTGGCGGTAATAATAGGTCATAATAGGGCATTTCGACTTCAAAGTCAGGGCGAAAAGAAGTCCGTTTACCTAATATTAGTCGAAAAGGAGTCGCAATGACCAATTTTCGACCTAATTGGACTTATGAGTAAAACAAAAGAGAACGTAAAAGGAAACGAAAAAAGTGAGAGAGAGTAACAGAGAAAGATATAAATACATAATATCTTACTCAGTCATTCGTATTACTCGAAAGTAGAAATGAACGAGAGATTTTCTTCTTCGTGTGTCTTAAGAAATAAATAATTAATAAAATATGGACTCCATTAAAAATTATATTGCGCTTAATAAGTCCCAAAAACATATGCCCGCTGAGATTTTTCGTGAAAGTGTTCCTTCTACTTCTTGATTTTTAAGGGGCTTTCTCATTGATGGAAATTAAATAAATATTGCTTGAAAAAAATTGTTTTTCTTAAAGAAAAAACATATGCAGAAGAATAATTCTCAATTTGCCATTCGAAAAACATGGCGGAGCTCGACCTATTTTGACCTATTTCGACTTTAAAGTCAAACCGACTATGAAGTCCAAAAATCAAGTCCGCTCGACTTTGAAGTCGAAGCATGCAACAAAATAAGTCAACTTTTGACCCTATTTCGCCCTATAAGTCAAACGGACTTTAAAGTCGAATTTTAGTCAAAAAATTGGTCTGTTTGCCTTGAAAAATTACCTAATTTGGAATTCAAAGTTAAGTCAATTTTAAGTCACTCAATAGGGAATTTTTTACCTATTTTCGACCAAAAATCGACTTGGAAGTCGAAGCGACTTTGAAGTCATGAAATAGGTAGAATAGAGGTAATTTGGACCTTCGAAACGGACTTTTAAGTTAGTTTATATTTAAGGCCGGAAAATAGGTCAGAAATAGGGTATTTTCAACCAAAATAGGTCGAATCGACTTGCTGCTGGTCGAATCGCTCTATTTTGCTGCTTGGGTAAACACCTATAAATGTTACCTTATGTCTGACCAGAGAACGATAATTTTAACTATACCTAAATTTTAATCAAAAGTCATTGCAAGCATTATTTTAACATTCTTCATATATAATGATGTCATGATTGTTTTTATTATATTATGTATATTTATATTTAAAAAAATTTAGTTATATTTTTTTATTTATCCACACTTTTTTTTTTAGAAAAAGAAACCCCATACGTGCACTCAATGCCGCAAATAGCTACAGTGAAATATTAATGCGCCCATCTGTTTTGATTATTTAATCTGGTTTTATGTTGACATTCCGAAAATTGAGAAAATTAATTCTTAGCATGCAACTTTCTTCCGAACGAACCAAAAAATTGCGTGCAAAATTTTTAATAAAGCAGAAACTTCAATGAACGGCCTTGAATTAAAACATTCCAGACGTTTGTACAGAAAATAAATTCCTCAAGTTGACCACAAGCTCATGGGTATAATTTTCTTAGAAAATATTTTCCTAGAATTACCATAAGCACTAAACAAGAAAATATGAAATTCTTTTGGCAAATCCAATCAAAACTTCGTTTCGGCAATAGTACTTCGCCATATGCTGATGCCATAAAAAGGCGGAAATCATAATTTTTATTATCGTAAAAAGTTCTCGTGAAAATTTCCCCATTTGGCGCACTACGAAAAGCATTCGACTTAAACGTCGAAAAGTAAAAAGATTCCAATAATTAGGCACATGACGTCGAATACGAGAAGGAAATTGAAAAGGAAATTACGTGCTTTTTAGTATGGAGCAAAAGAGAAGAAGTCCTTAAAATAAAAGCAAATAAAGCGCTTCCCAAGCATGATTGATCGAAAAGCATTTTCAGCAAACAAAATTGGTCTGGATAGAAAGTTTGAGAACAAGAAAACTTGCCTCTTCAGGAAGTAAAAGCGCTTTACTTGCCAAGTGGGAGGGTGGGAAGCACCTTAAGGGTCACAAAAAACAATTCCCATTTTTAATTTGATCGACAGCTCAAGCTTTCAATCCAAATAAGGACTAACGAGAGCACGAGCCAAAGTGCTTTGTTTACATCACATATTTGACTGCAAATAAATCTCAATAATATGGTTAATGGTACACATGCAAGTACTTATTGTTAAGTGGTGTACTCGTATTGATGGACATGTGTTAAAGGAAATAGAGAGAAAATAGAAACTTTATTTTGATACTCATTAGCAGTGAGAAAAGCCAGGATTCAATCCATATTTATCGCCATTGTGGGGAAAAACAATATTTGCCACCCCTATGATGGCACTTATGGGGAACTGTTTTAACATATCGCATCCGTACTACTAAATCGGCACAATTCAAAATTTCGCATTTCTCGAAAATCATTCAATCTCTCTTGAAACTAAGGAGAAATAATTTTTTTTTCAGCTAATTCTACTCTTAATCGACTGCTGCATCAGTCAATATAAGCGTTAATTTTCTAGGTGTTGGGTTTCTAACGGAAAAATGCAATCGAACATAAAAAAATTGATTAAAAATATTTTGAATTGTGCCGATTTATTAGCAAGGGTGCGATATCTGTTTGCTAAATTGTTGGCCCTCACAACGCCGCTATGGACATTTGCCCAGCTTGCCACCCCTTAAACCTGGACCTGGGAAAAGCTAAAACTTTTTATTTTTATTTTGCTTGTTTTTTTTTGAGCATATCTTTGAAAAATAATCAGAAATCCAAGCGCAGATCCATCAGAAATATCATAGGTTTTAGTAGTTTTTTCATTTTTTCTGTGCTCTCTCCCTTATAGTGTCTGTCAAAGCGGAAGTGTTCCATATTACATTTCAAAAAGCTTTTATTTTCAACTCACTTTCAAAGAAACATCTCATTTACATGGAATATTTTTTAATTATGATGCTACAAAGAGCTGACGGAAAGAGATTTCTCATGAAAAGGAATTATTTTTTTTTACTGGAAGGATATGACACATTATTTGACTGCTTTAAACTTAAAATCAAATAAATTCTCTTTAAAATGCAACTCGGACATTTTGAAAAAGTCTGCAAACAAACACGAAGAAAGCATCGAATTAAAATGGCTATGGACGAACTTATACCTAGTTGAGGCCCACTACATACATCTATGTAGGTCTTTCATTCATTTGCTTTATTCGCTTCCTCCAATCTTTGCGAGTGCTTCGAGCATACATATACTTATGCATAATGGCACGAAAGTATGCTAAGGAATCTTTTGATTTTTGAATTTCATTCCATTTTCCGAGAGGCAAAGAGGAAATGATTTTGATTAAAAATGATATGGGAAGCTCAAAAGGTTCCTTTGGATAATGGTATCCTGAAAGGAAAGAGCAAAGGAAAAAAAATCTTTTTATGTAAGGCAATTGTAGATGGGAAATCCCCTGGGACTTTACATGCCTACGTACATACATAGGTATATACATCAAATGAAAATGTTTCCATCGTCTTTTTATGGCATGGGAGAAATTTTTCAAATACTTCATTGTATAGGTACATATTTCTTTTGCATGTCATAAATAATCATTAACGTATGTTAATGGAAAAAGTTAAAATATTCAAAGAGTTTTAGGTATAACAACCATTTCCTTGGATATTAAGGAGATTAATTCTCATCATCGTTGTGTCCTTGTGCGGTATTAAGCTTGCAACTAGAAGGATCAAATGTTGGTGAGGCATTCCTCTTAGAATGGATTATAACTAGTGTCCGACCGAAGGTGGATTTTTAGCCGAAGCCGAAGCCGAACAATCGGCAGGTTGAAGACTTCAGGCCGAAGCAACCGAAGATGCAACATTTACAGTAAGCCGATATTCTTTAAAAAAAAACTTTTCTACAAATCTTCGTTTAGGCACAAAACGTTTTAGTACATTTGACAAGCACTAACATATTAAAATCGTCTCAAATTATTCTAATGAAATTATCGACTTTTTTGACTTATAAAATGCCAAAATTTCGTGAAATTTCCAATTTCGAATAGCCGTTAAGAATTGCCGATTCCGTTCCGAATGCGAAGCCGAACTTCGTCAGGACAAATTATCGTTTAATTTATTTCAACTATCCAATTAAAATCGAATAAAATTCGCAAACATTTCGGCATTTTAGAGAATAGCCGAAAGCAAGTTAAATTCATTTGGCCCATTACTGCCGTTACCGATATGCTCGTAAGTCAAATTCTCCACTAAATAAGTTTTTGTTATGCTTGTTCAGAAGATCTTTAATCGAACTCACTTATCCTTGCAATAATTAAATTCGACTTGCATGTTAAAAATATAAACAAAATTATTTTAATAAAATTACACAAATTTTGTTGAACTAATAGAATGCCAAATATTTGATGAAATTTTCAATTTCGAATGCCTTAATAAGCACGATTTCCGTCCCATGGCAATGTGTATGCAAATTTCTTTAAATTTATTTCATATATCCGAAAAGTTGAAAAGTTCGAATTAAAAACATACGCAAAACACAAAAAAGGCCATAGAGAATAGGCTAAAGCCGGTCAAAGTCGACTGTGATACACCCAACTGCCGTGCACCATATAGGTGTAGAGTGCAAATTCTCCACTAAAGCTAAGGAAATTTTTGATTATGCTTGTTCAGAGGCTTGGCAGTTCCTCACTCATCGACCTTTTTCTTATCATGGTCTATTTAAATGTTGAATTTGATGCCTCAAACCCTTGCGGCGGTACAAAAAAAGACGATAAACCATTACTGGTGGCTGCATGTGTGAGCGAGACTAAAGAAGTAGTGCACCCATAAGTATTTGTATATGCATATATTAATCGCACGAATTATATGAATATTTCTCTACAAATTTACCTTTTTTTTGTACGGAAAGAAATAAGAAAATCATTCCCATTATAACGAATTAAATTTCGTGTTGATTGGTTCAGCCAACTGGAGAGAAGCTAACTAGGAGAAAAAAATCACTACAATGCCCTAATGCCGTCAGTTTCGTACCTGATCAAGAACATATCGCTCATTCACTTCAAGAATGTCATATCTCAAAAAACACGATTTTAGAGTTAATGATGGGGAAATATTCGGTGTACCTATCATGCCTGACATTGTGTAAAAATAATTAGTATCCTCTCTTTATGCGTAGAGAATATTGTGTTCGTTTTTCATCAAAATGCAAGTGAATTGAAATGATTTATTTATATGATATATGACATTCATGGAATAAATGAGCGATGTATACATTTGTCTATATCTTTTGCTTGTGTTACAAGATTCCGGCCCAAAACTAATACCGTATACCCTGCCTGAAGCTGGGTATAAAAACTAAGTAGGACCAAACCAAAAGTGTTATACATTTGTTGTTGACATAAATTCAGAGCAATTGGGACGATTTTTCCACACTCAATTGGATTCGAATTCCGTCTGTCTCGGCTTCTGGTCATCGTATTGCTGCTTTTGAAATGAGCAACATGGCATGTCGTTGGCTTCTTGACAACTCATTTCAACAACTGGTGTAAGTAACAGCTAAACGAGCAGCCGAATGAGTTCAAATTGTCCACCTCCAACTGTTCTTTGTTTCCTTTTCGTAACTTCATGGCAACTTCCGTTTCCGCACAAACACATAACAGTAAATATTTGCGCAACGAATTGAAAGTGTTTGTTAATTGTCCCGACCAAAGAGCGAAAAATAGACAAGCAAAATGAATGGTTATTTTATACCCATTAGAAAATTTTGCTGAATATTTGCTTCGCAAAAAGAACAACAAAAAAAAAAAAACATTGCATAAAGAAAAGAACGAGAAACCCCAAATGGCTTTGGTCTCCTTTTTTTTCATCTATTGTGAATGTGAAAGTCATTGCGAAGCCAGTGTGCAGCTAACAAATTGCACTTGACTGTGGTTTTGGCTGTGAGCTCTGGATTTTGTTTATCGTTTGTGGGTTGCACTTCAGGCGTGCGTTTATTTTTGAAGCCATTTGGCTTAAGTTATGCATTTATTAGAAATTTTCAATGTGGCATATGGCAAAAGAGTTTTGCTTGCGTTCAGAAAACAGTTGAAGCTCTAAGGCGATTTTAAATTTTGTAGACCATTCTTGCATCGAACACACACACACACACACACACACACACACACAAGTGCATAGAAAAAGAAGTCGTTTTCTTTTTATAGAAGAAAAATGACTCCATAGAACAAGAAAAGTTGGAGAAGAATATAAAACCATAGAGACCAAGAGAGAGAGCTTTGTGGAGGCTGGAATACATACATATATGCGACTTTTCTGAGCATTCGGATCGAAGATGCGTGCCAATGTTGAAAGCGTTTAAATTCAATATTTCATAAGAATATTTTAAGGCTTTCAAATTGGAAATTAAAGACTTGATATGTACCTATTGTATGTAAGTATATAAAAATTCAAATTCGTGTATGGCTGTGTCGTCAATATTACCATATTGGCCTCAATCAATGACTCAGTATGAAGGACTGGATATTTTTGTGATAATTGTTATAGATTTGGGACATGCGCAATCTGAGGTCTTTAATCATTCACTTTATTTATCTCCAATTTATGCATACTAAAAAAAAAAAATAAAATTTCTAAAATAAAAAAAAATACCCTCTTCATGATCTGCGATAACATTGCCAGCGCTTGGACGCGGATATTCGTTGGACAAAATTTGCACGCTACATGGGTACATGCGTTATCGACATCATCAAATTATGGCAGCACCCAAATGTGCCGTTAACATGCATGTACATTGTACATGGTAGGGTCCCGTCACAAGCATGTTTGGACGTGTAATTATGATCAGCGCTTTCGCACTTTTCCCTTTCACGACATTTTCCACATAAAAACTTTTGCGGCCGCAAACATTTTTGGCGGGCATAAAAACTTGAAGAACATGAGCCAAATTATTTCTGCACGAAGCGTTTAACGACTTCAAATAGCTTAAAGTAAAGCATAAAATGAATAAAAAATAATTTATCGTCTCATAAATCAAGGAAATTCAATTTTCTGTTAGTGTATTTTCTCCTCTTGAACATGAACATTTGCCGCTTTAAAAAAAAAAAAAAATAAGAAAGCAATTTAAGCAAAAGTAAAAGTAAAGTTCATTCAATCGCCTGAAGCTTTTCTTGTCGTTCGTCCTTGCCACTCTCTGTTCGCACACAAGTCGAGGTGAACGAGCTGCTTCCGAACAAGCGCCCATTCGAGTGTTTTGTCTTAATTGAAATGTATTCACTTGGGGTTCTTTGGAAAACGACATTTTATCATATCGAACACTCGTTATGTACTTCTGCAGTGGCTGCGATAGCAAGAAAATTACTGCTTATCTTTCCTATTTCTTGCAGAGCAACAGAAGACAAAGGGAGAGAAAGAGAGAATGAAAATTTAGAAAATAAAAATAAAAAAATGAAAAAAAAAATTGAGACATTTTTGTTGAAAATTGCTTTTGATTGATTCGGCTGAATTCCCTTTCATGTCAACTTTAAGTGCTATGTTACAACCATTTCAAGATTATTTTTCCAGAGCAATATTGTTCGACGTCTTGATTTCTGATAAGACTAATTGCAATTTAATTGTTCGTTTTATTATTATTTTTTTTTTTACTTTTATCAAAATCTCTAAGAAACTTAAGATTATAAGAAATGGCACTTATGATGATCTATGAAGATCTTGATGGGCCATGTCTTATTTTGTGTAGGTTAGATTAGGTTAGTGTGGCTGCCACCATTAAGGGTGACACATTTAAGCCTCACATGAGGCCGTCTCGATACCACGAATAGTGGGAGAACAAAGAAAAACAGAAACAGAAAAAATGACACAAACATCCACAACCTCGCTGGGAGTTGAATCCAGAGCCTCTCGCTTCGTAGGCTGACAACGCAACCAACTACGGCACAGAAGCCGTCCTTATTTTGTCTAAATAATATTCATTTTTAATCAAAGACGAAAGAAGATTCCCTTAAAATGGCGATTATTTGTAATAAATGCTGGTTATGGCGTAAGGCGAAGTTTATTGACTGAATATCGGTCCAGAATAGTTCCAAAACTAAAAATTTTCTTATTGAATGAGTACAAAATTAATAAAAAATACTTAAGCGTTTCTGATTTAACGAATCTTAACCCTTTCAGGACTACTGGGACTATGCGTTCCAAGTTATTTATATAAGACTGGGATATAAAATGCCAATACGTTTTTCACGACGTATAATCCCAATAGCTTTTGTACGTGGGACACATTATCCCAACTCGTGCCCAGGGCCGTTTGTAGGCTTTTCGGGCCCGTAGGCTGTGCCTGTGGTGCGGGCCCCCTAGAGTAGCAAAAAAAAGGTCACTGCTATGCAAACATATTGTTTGTGCAGTGAAAGACCAAAAGACATTTGTGGCGCGGGCCCTTAGGCTGCAGCCTATGTAGCCTATGCCTAAAAACGACCCAGCTCGTGCCTTCCGTCAGTATAATAGTGTGCTCTTATTGGGATTATATATCCCAGTTTAAAAGGACGATAACGAGAATTCTAAGTATGCATAACGGTTTTTTTTAGCTTATTGTTACAGGATATGCAAATATTTCTGCCAAGACTATCCCCATTTTCCAAATAAAACTCCGTTCCGAAAGGGTTAAGTGACTTATAATTTTTAAAGGAAAGCTTTACGAAAGTTCGAAGATGAATTTTAAACTCATGTAAGGGCGGATCGCCTGCCAAAACGGGCCGCGGAAAGCTCTTCCATTAAATTCAAAAGAACCTTTCTACAAGATTATTTCTAGCTTCAGAAACGACCTGACCAGAAAATGGTACGAACATAAGTGCTGCATGTGGCAGGCCAAAAGGATCATATGTCTTAGAAATACCAGGGCAGTAGTTACTCTAAGCCTGAGCAGAAAGATTATTAAAATCTGTACTTTATTAACTTAACATAACAGAGCATTGTAAACTGAATTAAGACCTGAAGAAGATGGGGGCAGTAATTGAAGACCTCGGTAGGCTGTGTGAGTCAGAGCAGGAAACAGCGGAGCATGTCCTGTGTACATATTCCGCTGCGGCTAGGTGTAGACATACTTTTCCGGGGGAAAGGCTAATGGGTCTCCTAACTATTAGTCACATTAGTCACTTGGAAAAACCGAGATTCACAAACAGTCTCAACCTGCTCTAACATGGGCTGCACGAAATTCTTCTTGGTTGTGGTGCTCTTACAGCCTTAATATTAATAAATCTAACATTTATTGAGAAAATGTTTTTTAAAGTTTTTCATTGAGCTTTCCAATTAAAATGGTTTTTATCGAGTTTCTTTCATTTACATATGTAAAGCAGTCCTGCCCAGCGTAATACGCTTTCATATAGCCGAGAGTATTGCCGTTTGTTGTGGCTTTGTTTTATTTTTCATGCACAGCGTCTGGATAAATCAGCAAATTAACTCAATAGGTATTGAAAAAGTACGAAACAACCTTTGCAGGAAATGAGGGGCAAATTGACCCCTATGTCACCAGTGCTGCACCAGAGACGAAAGAACCAGAGACACGGATAGTAGAATCTAACTATTGAAATGGTCATCGAGGGCGTCTACAGTTCGATTTTCTCGACCATTCATGTTATTAATTTGCTGTACGCGAATCAAAGGGCTTTCTAACGTTGTGGTTAGCATGTCCGCTCATTAATCTGGAGGCCTGTGTTCGAACCCCCGTGCAGGCGAGAAAAGGCGGAAACATGGTAATATTGGAAATTAAAAAATAATGAAAAGTAAAAAATTACTCTACTCTCAGGGATGAAAAAACAAAAAAAACAAGCGAAAAATGATTGAAAAAAACCTCCAAGATTTGGATTTAAAATCTTTTTTATTTTTTCGCATAAAAAAATTTTGGAAGTTTTTTTTAAATTATTATCCACTTATACATAAAAAAAAAAAAATTAAAAAAAAAATTTATTTTAATTTTCCGTTCGTCTGAGTTGATATTCGAGCTACACGCAGAGAAAAAATATCACATACCCAATTATATTTTGCAGGCATTACATATGTAATTGGGTATGAAGTAATTATATTTTCATAATTACGTCCAATTATATTTTTCATTACCTCCAATTATATATGTAATTGTATCAAACGATAAAAAAATTATTTCAATTACATATATAATTCCGTCCAATTAAATATCTAATCGCCTGCAATGATGTATGTAATTGTATCGAATTATATACATAGAAACAAATGCAATTACATATACATAATTGCGTCTAATTAAATTTGTGATCCCCCGAAATTTAAAATATATTCTATATAACAATATAGAAAGGGACATTCTCTACGATTGGGCGGAATATATTTCACCACGTCATATTCGTGGTCCACCAGCCCCTTGGAGTGGCTAAGGATATTGAAAATTCAATCACGTTATATACGATCGAAATTATAAACCATTTGAGAAATGTAAGAAAAAGCTGTAAAATAAATACAATCACATATATAATTGCACCAATGATTTAAATTGTAAATGTAATCAGATGTAATTACATATGTGTTCAGAACGCAATTACATATATGATAAATTTAAATGCAATTATATAAGTATGTTTATTGAGCACCATTAGTATTTTTCATTTTCTAGTTATATTGTAATTGGCTCCAATTAATAATGCAATCGGGGATAGGCTCCAATCACATATGTAATTGGTTCCAATTATATATCGGGCACTTATTTCTCTCCGTGTATGCACTGATCTTGCGAGCAATCTGCCTCACGCGTAGCAAATTTATTACATTGATTTCAAAGCAGAATTGAACTGTAGACCATGTCAATAGTCAGACTATAATTGAAGCCATTGTCGCGACTGTCTCAGTAGTTCCAGCGTCGACTGGTGTCCTCTCGCATGCACGTTCGTACAAAATGTCAATAGGAGAACGTAATGGCACGGTTACAGTTGGTCACTAGTACTGGTGCAATGGACACCAGTGCAGGAGTGACTCTAGCGTTAGTGACATTTACTGCAGGGAATAGCTCCGTTCGTACACGTTAAAAAGAATTAGTATGTAGGAAGAAATTTTTTTTGAAAATATACTTATTTATCCAAACTCAATGATTGACATGCGAACAACTAATAAAAGTCAAATGAAACATGAAAATGCGTTATGATAAGCTTACGGGGTTTATTTTTACTTTGCGCTTCAATATTTCTTTTCAGTGCATTTGACTACCTTAAGCACACCTACATATATACATACATACATGTGAAAAATTAGAAAAATTGTGCAAGGGGTCGTGTTGGGCAGCACTGATGTAAAGCTACATTCAAATTCTTATCCAAATGAGTTAATCTATCTTAACTTGGAAAAAACTTTTTCTTCCACCCGTCTTAATCAAGCCTATTTTTATGAACTGTGACATCAACTAATCTCAAGCAGTCATGTCAATTCACAAAAAAAAATAATAAGTTGGACAGCGTTGGGCAAATATGATTTTGAAATAAAATATTCATTTAGCCCACAACAAACAAGTAATTACTTCATTTACGGAGATAGTTTGAAAACATTTTAGAGAGAACACAACAAGAGTTTTCGTCAATTAATTTATGTATTTTCGATACAAAAACTTTCAAATTCCATACCGACGTTTATAAGTAGTTCACTTCCTACCCTTTCATAATCGAATTCAAATTCGAATTCGAATCAAATAACAAATGAAGTAACACAGGAAGTTTACTTCGTCGATATCAATGAAGCAGCCATAGAGCAGTAAGGGTGGTTCGATTTTGGATTCTAAAGTTCAATTTTATTGGTATTCTTTCAAAAAGAAATAGGGCTCAATTAGACTCAAACAATTCAGTAGGTATGACTCAGCACGTCAATGGCATTTCGACCTAATAAGTAATTCAATTGCAAAAGTTTAGCTCAATTTGGGTAATGAAAACAAATTACGCAATTAAAAGTTGTCATCGAAATTAAAAGCATTAGTGAACATAAACAAGCAAGAACAAAACTAGTTCAAGGAGTTATAGAATATATATTGAGTAGGTAGTAGGTAGTAGGTATATATAACCGAAGAATTGAAAGTGCACTCTAGTTGAAGGATTGATTCCTCGAGAGGATGTATTACATACCGAAAATGGCTAACGGCAAGCCCGTCCCGCTGATATGGCCTTTGTATATTTATCGTTTGCTGACAACTGTTTGCTGGCCACTGGAAGATAATGTAGGCCGGCTGGCTAGGATTTTTGATCGCTTCTATTGTTGGTTCGGCTTTTCTCAAGCGCTACTTACTGTCGATGCGGAATTCCGATACCTCTATCAAAACTCCGATGATCTCGATGAACTGTTAACGGGAACTCCGACTTTTTTAATTCTCTTGGAATCTGTGCTTCGTGGCTATCATCGCGCATTCAAAAAAGAAAAGTTCAAAGTATTTTTAAAGGAATTCTACGCAAACATCTATATATCCGAGTAGGTTGAAATAACAGTACAGTAGAAAAAAAAAATCGACTTTTCCCAAATAATAGGTAATATTATCACTCAGATCCGAATGGCCAAAGAATTATCGTCACATTCAACGGCAACTGCGTCCAATGAGCATTATCTCGATACTTTATATGTCAACGTTGGGTTTATACTTTGCCGCAGCGACTTCAAATATCACCACGAATCGTCGGGATCCGATATTCAAAATGATCTTTCCTTTCGATCATAGGCCTTTGCATATCTATTATATGATCATATTCACGAATCTTTGGATGGGATTGTACGGAGCCACATTCATCCTTGGCGAAATGAATATGATTTCGCATATCCTGTTGCACTTGAGTGAACGATTTCGTTTGCTAATAGAAGACTTTGGCGGATCCGTTGAATGTTTACTAAGCGAAATCAATGCTGACAGTATTGCCCGTGAATATCAGGCTGAAGTGAAACGAATTGTTCAGAGAAATCTGGATCTGTACGATTTTGCGGCAAAAGTTCAGACTGAGTTCTCATACAGCATATTTCTATGGTTTGCATTAAGTGCAATGTTTCTATGTGTTTTGGGATTCAAAGTGTTTACGGTAAAATTGCTGATCTGGCTAAATGCATATCTTCGATATGGATAGGTTATATGTTCCCTACAATTTATCTTCCAGAATCCAAGTGAAAGTTATATATTCATTTGCTGGTCCATGGCAAAAATAACTGAGATGATTACAATCGGATTAATTGGGTCGCAACTTTTTCAGACGGTTAGTAGAAATGCATAGAAATTAATTATTTGCAAAATGATTATCATTTAACTCTTTCATTGTAGTCCAATGAACTTAGTTCCATGTACTATCATTCGAAATGGGAGCTTATTATTGAACGTTCGCCGAACACTCGCGAAAATGTTCGTCTCATGAAGTTGATTTTCACAGCTATGGAAATGAGCCATAGGCCCATTCTCTTAACTGGATTGAAGTTTTTCGATGTCTCATTGAATTCTGTTGTTAAAGTAAGAATTTTCTTTTCTCTTCTTATGTGACGAATTTTTATTTTAATCGATTTTAAAAACTTTAGATTCTTCAAGGCGCTGCCTCGTATTTTACTTGCCTCATTTCTCTACGCTGAGCTGAATGAAAGCTTATTGAAAACCGTTTTAAGATGGATAATCATATACAATAAGAAAATAATAATATGTAAATAGCCTGTATTTGACCCTTTTTGTTCCACTGTTCATGCCTTTCATAGTAGACACCAGTTACACAATAGAGAATTACAATGCAGTGAAGTATAATTAAGGCTCCCATCTGTCCTTTATTTTAGAGGATACTTTTGAAGCAAAGAACCCGATCCTGAATTTTTGCTCAAAAAACTGTATTTATCCTGTATTATACTGAGTGAAGACTACTTTATTTATGCTTAAGATGTTCGACCAAAGAGCAGGAAACGGTTTTCTATTTTTTTTTTTTTATTTTAGGGTTCTTCCCATAAACGTGCATTTGCCTCGAAAACTGCGAAAACTCGAAAATCAAGAAGGCTTAGAAATTAATGAACGAAGTTTTGTATGGAAATAATTTTTACATTTTTCGCTTTTTCCATCTTTTCACGTTTAAGGGAAGACCCCTTATGTTTTTCAACTGATAGAAAAATCGTTCAAATTTAGGGAATGAAGAACTGAAATATTACAAAATTTCCACATATTTTGACTTTTTCATATAAAAAAGGAATGCTGAAAAACTCGTGTTTTAGAAAAAAAATAGATCCTGTAAAATGAATAATTTTTCTTATTTTATCCTGTATTTTCATTCAAATGAGACGGCAGGCTTAAGTATAATATAAACAAATTCCAATAAATTCATGCAGTTGAAAAATGACATTTTATTGTGGAAGAAAATCGAATCGATATTGATTTTCGCATTCAATTTCCGAGAATTGTTTCTGTTAATCGAAAAATTAGTGGTATTCAAGCAGGTACCTACGCAAAATTTGCGCCCTCGGAAATTTCGCGTGCTCGCAAATTATTTTGTATGAAAAATACTTTACGCAGCCTCGGAAATTTGGCACGCCTACTGTGATGCACAAAATATGCGCGATATTCGCTTCTTCTTGTTTTACCGCAGTAAACATTAGTGGTACTCATGAAGCTTCGCAAATATTAGGTGTAGTAAAAAGAAATCCATTATTTTTCCAATAGATGGCGTTATTTAACTATCTGCATCTCGCGTTGTATAAGTCCGATCGTGTTCCGCTAGGGGGCATTAGAAAGATGACAGTTCCTACTAAAAAAGCTTTTTTGACACTTTTTTGATTGATTGATTCAGTTTTGTTTGAGAGCTTGTCAAAGATGGACATCAGCAAAGAGAAAATTCGCTACATTTTACAGTTTTTCTTCGATAAGGGAGAAAACGCAAGCCAGGCGGCTGAAAATGTGAATAGCGTTTATGGACCTGATACTGTAACAGCCAATCATGCGCAATTTTGGTTTCGTCGATTCCGTTCCGGTAACTTCGATGTCAAGGATGCACCACGCACTGGAAGGCCAATTGTCGAAAATGTCGATAAAATCATGGAAATTATCGAGTCCGACCGTCATGTTAGCATTGTTTCGATGGCAAAAGAGCTAAAGATTGCACAAAAAACCGTTTGGAACCATTTGAATAAGGCTGGATACACAAAGAAGCTCAATGTATGGGTGCCACACGAGTTAACGCAAAAAAACCTCATAGACCAAATTTCCATCTGCGAATCGCTGCTGAACCGCAACAAAATCGACCCATTTCTGAAGCGGTTGGTGACTGGTGATGAAAAGTGGGTCACTTACGACAACGTCAAGCGAAAACGGTCGTGGTCGAAACACGGTGAACCGGCGGAAACGGTGGCCAAGCCAGGATTGACGGCCAGGAAGGTTTTGCTGTGTGTTTGGTGGGATTGTCAGGGAATTATCTACTATGAGCTGCTCCCATACGGCAAAACTCTTAACTCGGAACTCTACTGTCAACAATTGGACCGTCTGAAGGATGCAATCGCCCATAAGCGGCCAGATTTGGCCAATAGGAGAGGAATTGTGTTCCATCAGGACAACGCCAGGCCACACACATCGATAGTGACTCGCCAGAAGCTCCGGGAGTTTGGTTGGGAGGTTCTTCTGCATCCACCTTATAGTCCGGACCTGGCACCAAGTGATTACCATCTGTTCCTGTCCATGGCGAACAGTTTTGCTGGTGAAACATTCGCTTCAAGAGAGGCTTCTGAAATTCGACTGTCTCAATTTTTTGCTAATAGGAACGAGGGCTTCTATGAGAGAGGCATAATGAAATTACCTTTAAAATGGCAACAAGTTATCGAACAAAACGGCGCATATTTGACCTAAATCGGGTCATTCTAACTATCTAAAATAAAGCCCTCAATTTAATGCAAAAATAATGGATTTCTTTTTACTACACCTAATACCTTCGCAACTTTTCCCATCGTAAATTTTCATATAAATTTTGACAGTTGTGTGAGAAATTTCTCATTTCTCACAATTTGCGAAGCTGCATGAGTGCCACTATTGAAATCATCTGTTTTCGCAAAGTTTCTACACACGCTTTGCATAAGGGTCGTTCAAGCAATAGTACAAAAATTGGGGGCGCAAAATGTGCACCTAGCTATTTCCGAGCCTGCTTGAATACAACTATTACACAAGTTTACAAATAAAGGCCAACTTTTGGACCAGAAAAACTGGATAGCGACCCTATAGGAATTTTTCGTGCTGATTCCGAATCTGGTACCCGTTTTTCTCTATCACGTCAAGTTTTTGAGAAATCGTTAATTAACGGTTTTTGACATTTTTACCTATAGTCTATGTCAATAATGAGGTCGTAGACCCTATATGCCTTAACCGATTTCAAAGTTTTTGGTACTCATATGAAAGAGGAATGACAACGCATCATATCCTTTATACACAAATTTGGAATTGATTCAGTAACTTGGAAGCTATAGGGCAAAAAACGCGATGCTGATTTCCAATTTTTAGCGATTTTGTTTAAAAACTTGAAATTCAAATGGTTATAATTTCCGAACCAAGGCTGGTATTCCAGGTCTTAATACTTTGAATGAAAGAACAATCAATTGAAAAAGTTTTGAGCGTAAAACAAAAAAAATCCGTTGCGTCGTTCTAATTTTATGAGGATTTTCGCTGAAAATGACAAAAACGATTTTTTATTTTTGGTATATTCTTCGCTCGTTCATATGTATATTTCAGTTCGAATTGTGTATGTTGGTCAGAAAAATCATGCGTGATGAACACTTTTCGAAACATCTGTCACCTATAGAAGCAGCTGCTTGGTCATCATTTAAGGACGTTGTGGGAAATTTTTTGGGAAATAAAAAAAGCGACAACTACATAAAAATAGTTGGAGGACTCTTGAAAAATTATCGAAAAATGGGAGTTCGGATGTCACTAAAAATACATTTTCTCCACTCACATTTGGATTTCTTCCCCGAAAACTTGGGCAAAACTAGCGACGAACAAGGAGAGCGCATTCACCAGGACCTACAGAGGATTGAAAAAAATTATAAGGGCTTTTGGGATGAAGGAATGTTGAGTGACTATTGCTGGTCCCTTATACGCGAAACAGATAGTAAACAATACAAAAGGCTCAGTTCAAAATCTGTTCATTTTTAAAGTTTAAATTGGTTTTAGCTTTAAGGATAGGTTTAAAATAGAATTTAAATTTTATGTTTTTTAAGCCAGTTTTACCAACATACACAATTCGAACTGAAATATACATATGAACGAGCGAAGAATATACCAAAAATAAAAAATCGTTTTTGTCATTTTCAGCGAAAATCCTCATAAAATTAGAACGACGCAACGGATTTTTTTTGTTTTACGCTCAAAACTTTTTCAATTGATTGTTCTTTCATTCAAAGTATTAAGACCTGGAATACCAGCCTTGGTTCGGAAATTATAACCATTTGAATTTCAAGTTTTTAAACAAAATCGCTAAAAATTGGAAATCAGCATCGCGTTTTTTGCCCTATAGCTTCCAAGTTACTGAATCAATTCCAAATTTGTGTATAAAGGATATGATGCGTTGTCATTCCTCTTTCATATGAGTACCAAAAACTTTGAAATCGGTTAAGGCATATAGGGTCTACGACCTCATTATTGACATAGGCTATAGGTAAAAATGTCAAAAACCGTTATTTAACGATTTCTCAAAAACTTGACGTGATAGAGAAAAACGGGTACCAGATTCGGAATCAGCACGAAAAATTCCTATAGGGTCGCTATCCAGTTTCTCTGGTCCAAAACCTTGTATACCTGTGTTATGATACAAAATTACTTGCGGAGGGAATTAAAATAATTAAGGAAACAATTTACCATGAGGAGTCACAAAAATAAATCTGAATTTGTATTGTTTCTTAGGCCCTAAAGGCTTTCACTAACAATCGCAAGGACGAGATCGGGGGTGTTCACGATGTGTGGTGTTTTTTTCTGAGACTCATACGCATAAAGATCTAAAGCCATTCTACTAATGCAGAACTGTGTGATAGGAGGCAAAAATATTCCCTTTATCCCTCTGTGATCCCTTTTCCCTCCTTTCGTCACATGTCTCACATTAATTGGCATTAACAACTAAATGAAAAAAAAAACAAGTAAGGGTGTTATAGTCAGGCGAGCCTGAAAATAGCATACCCGACACAGACACACATGTTCAAATAATTTTTAATATCAAGAAGTGTTTAAGATGATAAGGGGCCCCATATACCGACTTTTGTTAAATTTCTTTATGAAAACTGCCCCTTTGCCACGCCCACTTTTCCAATTTTTGTTGACCTATAATCAAAGGCTTAAATATGCGCTCAAGTTCTAAGTTTCATTGAAATATTTCGAAAAAATCCGAATTTGGGGCAGTTTCGGGATTTTTGTGACAGACTCTTGTACTGGAGGTACCCTTAAAAATGGACCGATCAAGGAAATTTTTTGGAAGGATGTTAAAGGCTACAAAGGAAGCATAAGTGCCAAATTTCGTTCAAGTTCCATGTGAATTACCGGTGCACGACCATTCATTCAAAAAAAAAAAAAAGTTATTATGAAATCCTTGCGAATCAATTCATTTTGCCCAAAGGGGTTTTCCCTTTTTCTGCTCTGCTTTCCTACTCTTCCATGGTAAGGAGAGACCCTTGAGACTTGTCAATAATGTCTATTCTTTGAGGGCAAAAAAAAATTAATGTTTTAAATGTGTTCCCGCGACAAAGGTCAGTTCAATTAATGCGTTAAAAAGAATTTTGAAAATTCAAATTAATTCTGTGGAATTTAATATAGCCACGTGGAATGCTTATAATTATCTCCACAAGCCTTTATTTTAGATGATAATGACTTAGCGATATCGAAAGAATGCGAAATATCTATGAAAGTGATTTCATACTTTCGATTTTGTATTTGAAATTGATGATGGCACCAGTTGCTGTGAATCTAACTCGAATACGGGCAAGCAGGAATACCGGGCAATGATTTAAGTTTGTTGCCATTCAATACGGCTTACATACATTCTATGAACATGAACATCCAAGTTGATGAACATAGTTGCCAAATTAGGTATGCTCATTTATCGTGATTATTGGAACGAGATCTGAATGGCTTCTGAATGAAAAAGGGAGGCAGCTTTACAGTGTTCTTTAAACCGTTCCTTAGCCCTGTTAAAGCGGAAAAACGTGTTTGCACTTAGTCTCCCCATACAGAGGTGTTCACTGTTTATTCGTAATGTGTAGAGCCAACCGACACACGATAGAAGCCAACAATTTAAATGTAAAATGAATTTCCAAAAAGTGTACCTGAAAAGGCTAACAGGAAAAGCTTTGCATATTTCATGAGTGGAAGTGAAGTATATTTTTTATAGCTTTAAAACTCTTCAATTCAAAGCCATTGAAAAAATGTATTTGCAAAAGTTTTTTACTCTCCTTTTTTGTCCTTTTGTTAAATCCAAATAAATTATGGATGGAAAAAGTTTATTTCAATTAAAATTTAAAAGAAAAACTTTTCACACGAAACAAAAAACAAAAAAAAAACAAAAAATTATATGAAGTGTTTTTTACGCACTTCTAGTTTAAATATTTTCAATAGTTATTTAAATTAAATGGAGTGTTCGCGTAGCTGAATAGTTGAATTTTTCACTTTTAAGCAGAATGTATTACCAACCGAAATTGAGTAACGGCAAAAAGGTCAAACTTCCGTGGGCATTGAATGTCTATCGGCTGCTCAATTTAATCTGCTGGCCATTGGAAGATGGCGTAGGAACAATCTTCATTATTATCGATCGCGCCTACTATATTATCGCCTTTTTAATATTCATGGGTCATAATGAGGCGGAAATTCGTTATCTCATTCAGAATTTGCCTAATATTGATGAATTGCTTACGGGAATGCCAACTTATTTGGGTCTTGTTGAGATATTTCTAAGGGTCTTTCAGCTCGGTTTGCATAAGAATATTTTGAAGGAGTTGTTGAAGGAGTTTTATGGAAACATTTACACGGAGTCGTGAGTAACTTTTATTTTTTTTTTCTTAATTTATGCATCCACAATATATTTCACGTTTAATTATTAACTGCGAAGTTTCGTAAGCCCAGAACAATATCGTCACATTCAGAGGAAATTGCGTCCAACGAGCATTATATCGATACTTTATATGTCAACGTTGGGTTTATACTTTGCCGCCGCAATAAGGAATGTCATCTCCAATCATCAGGAGCCGCTTTATAAAATGACATTTTCATTTGATCATACACGCTTGTATATTTTCTATCCGATCCTGCTGGCGAATGTATGGATCGGACTTATTGTGGTCTCGTTTCTCACCGGGGAGCTGAATATGATCGCACAGATGTGCCTTCACTTGAACGGACAGTTTCTATTGTTAGGCGACGGTTTGGTGTCTTCTGCTGAACGTCTGCTTGAGCAAGTCGATGCTCCTAATATAGCATATGAATTTCAGAAATGTATTAAGCGCACATTAATTAGAAATGTGGAGCTGTACAAATTTGCCACAAAAATTCAATCGGAATTCTCCTACCGCATATTTGTATGGTTCGCACTAAGTGCCATAACTCTCTGTTCTTTGGGCTTTAAGGTTTATACAGTGAGTATAGAATAAAGTGGGATTTCCGTAAAACTCGTGCAAAGCTGTTTTATTTATTTATTAATATTTATACATATACAGAAACCTGAAAATTCGATAATATTTGTATGTTGGTCGTTGGCAAAAATATTGGAGCTAACCGTTATGGGAGAAGTTGGCTCGACGCTGGCGAAAACGGTTCGTTTGAAAATTAATAATTACCACATAAATATGCATAGATCTCGTAATGAATACGTTGTCCTTTAAGAGCGACGAAATAAGTTCCATGTACTATCATTCGAAATGGGAGGTTATTATTGAGCGTTCTTCGAATACTCGGGAAAATATTCGCCTGATGAAATTGATTCTCACATCTATGGAAACCAGCCATAAAACAATTTTCCTTACAGGTTTAAACTTCTTTAATGTGTCCCTTAGTGCCGTCATAGCAGTAAGACGCAACATAATATTAAGTATTTTTAAACTCTCACTCATGTTTCCCCTTTTAGATTTTACAAGGAGCCGGATCATATTTCACTTGCCTAATTTCACTGCGATGAAATGGAATAATAAAACGACTTTAAGGATTAATTGTCTTCAATCTCAGCTTTCTGTGAAGCACACTTTTGACTTGAACTTTGAGCAAACCTCTTTTTATACTACTTTCATGCTTGATATAATATTAAAAAATGATTTTTCCACTTCCCCGAAAAATTGTCATGCAATAAATTAATAAGTAAAAAAAATGTTTGGTACAAACTTTTCATTAAATTCGTTGAATTTTTCAACAAAATTATTTTATTCAACCGAGAGACTGTCAAGAACAAACATTGTG